>OY744527.1:30566155-30618655 GCA_963556195.1 Sepiola atlantica | reverse complement strand
TTCACACGAGTACTTCTTCTTCTTCTTCTTCTTCTTATTATTATTATTATTATTATATAGCAGTTCCCACACAAGTATTAACCAATGATCGTTCATTAGCAACAACAAGTGTTGTTCTTTTAAGTCCGAGTGACAACAAGTCTCCTCAGATTTCGAGCACTCTCCACCTCTTTTGATCACAATTGCAAATCACTGTGCGTTATCGCAACAGCCGTTTACTATTGATTTCTCGCTCGCAACGAACGTTGGTTGGTTTTCTCTGGAATTTTAGTGGCAATAAGCCTCCCCAATGTTCTAGTACTCTCCACAAAGTAAAGGCCTGGTCAGTGATCTGCCTCTTCGGTATTTTCACCCTACTTGACCCTTCGACTATTTTGTGTGATATCATCCGAGGCTGATTCCTTTTTTTGGGGAGAGGGGGCACAGTTTATAAGATGTATTACAGTCTCAGTTCCCTTAAGTTCATGTGGTGTTCCTTCTATCTTTTTGTTTTACTTCTGTTGTAGTTTCCATGGGGCTGTTAGCGTTTGTACTTTATGTGGGTTGGTTTCCGCATTCCAGGATTTTCCTTAAGATTTCAGCTGTTTTCATCATTGTCGTTGGTTGTATAGTCTCAGTCTTCCCTTTGATTCCAATTGCTCCTAATCTTTTTTCCAATTTTTTGGGGACTATTATTATTATTATTATTATTATTATTATTATTATTATTATTATTATTGTTGTTGTTGTTGTTGTTGTTGTTGTCGTCGTTGTTGTTAAGACTGGGGCGATGGTGTTTGATATTTTATTATAGTTATTGTCTGCATTGTTGTGTATTTAAACGCCCCGACGCTTTATTTTTCTCCGCGTTATAACGCTCAGTTTACCATTGATTGCCCTACAATAAACGCGCTGTTGTGTCCCCCGCTCTCGCTGCTGTCATTGAGCCCCCATGTCCACTTATGTCCCCTGTTATTAACGCTGTTAACCTTATGACGTACAATATTTCTTCTTTATTCTTTATTCTTTCTTTTCTCCCGTGTTTCTTAGTCTGTTTCTTCTCGAAAACCCCTGTCATAATTGAAGACAGTCTTTATTTGCCAAATAACATGAAGAATGCCTTAAAAGAGCAACTGTTTCAACTAGAGAATTAAAAAAAAACACGGACTTTTTTTAATATTCGGTGTCATCACCGCGAGATAACGAATTTTACGAGGTATAAAAATCTCTCGCGATGCCCATCAATATATCAAAATTCCCTGCATTGTCGCAAATTTCATCACATTATGGCGGAGTCATCTATTCTAGCTATTCATAACTATAATTATATATCTAAATGAATTAATGCGAAACGCCCTATTTAATTCAACTTTACAGAATAGACACACAATCCTTTTATATACTGCTTATGTATATGCGATATTAGTGGCAAAGTTAACTAATTTGCATATTTGTTTCCAAAAGGAACATTTTATTAGTTAACTATTGTTTTTTTTTTAGTTTCTTAATCAAATAGTTGTTTTGGTTTTGATATAACAAATAGTTATGTTTCCTAATTTTATTTTATTTCCTGAACAAATACTAAATTTTTTTGTCTAAATCTTCCTTTCAAATTACCGACTTGATTTTCAACAATTTTCGATCTATTTCTAAATTGCAAGTGAAAAGGCAAGTTGATTTTATTTTTGCCTCTCTTTACGGTCATATTTGAAAGATACATAAAATTTGTATCGAAATTACCAAAATGTTAATGTGCATCTATATAAATGAATGAGAAAGATTTTGTTTCGTATTTACAACAAAGTTATGAATTGAAATGTTTATTACCTTAAAATAATGGTGCAAGTATTTGAAGAAGCGAACATTTGCGAAGCGATAGCGAATCAGCAAAGCCAACTCGTATATCAATAAGTGTATGTTAACACTTGCATATTATCAGTTTTTCTTCATCATTCAGTTAACATCTTTATTTATTTATTTATTTATTCGGGGAAACGAAAATAAAGTTGACTATTAAAAGATTAAAATAAAATATACAGAAATATGTTTTGCTTTCAAAAAATCAAAGACAAACATTAAGGAACATAATCCATCATGTCTTAAACGTGTAAAAAAACACTGTGAGCCTTCACAGAAGTAATCTATATGTCTGTCTATCTGTCTTTCTCTCTCTCTCTCTCTCTCTCTCTCTCTCTCTCTCTATATATATATATATATATATATATATATATATATATATATATATATATATATATATGGTTTCAAGATGGCGGACTTCCGAGGATCGAACGTGAGTTCACAGTTTCTCTTTGAACGTTTATCTATCATGTCACACTACGTTGTATGATTTTTTCAAATTATGAGCTTCAGGTGGACACGTCAAATATTGACATAATAATGTTGATTGGTTTCCTTTAAGCGAAACGATTCGTAAAATAATTTGCACTAAATTGTATCTATTTTGAAAATGATTTGTAAGAAAAATAACATCTTGGATTTTGCAATATAAATGAACTTTGCTGATATATATATATATATATATATATATATATATATATATATATATATATATATATATATATATATATATATATATTTATATGAAATTAAAGTCAAAAGTATAGACTTTAGTAGAGTATAAATTGACAAGAGAAAAACAGCTAAATAAACTTTGCTTACTTATATATATATATATATATATATATATATATATATATATATATATATATATATATATATATATGAAATTGAAGTCAAAATTATAGACTTTAGTAGAATATAATTGACAAGAGAAAAAACAGTTTTTTCATATGTAAGGGATACTGAAATAAATTAATAAATCCAATACTTAAAATAACGCAGGTTTCAAATCTTCTTAATGATTGAACTTACACATCAAATAGAACTATTGCAGAGTAAGTTAAGAAATATCTTACATTATCGATATCAGTTAAAAGAATTCAAGATCCACAATGATAAGACGTACGCTCGTTTCTAAGACGATTAGGATTTTTTTAATTATTTAATTTTTACTTTTTAATTCCAATTTTTTAAAATAGGAATAACTTGTTGATGCTTTTTGCTTGATTTCTATTTTTTTATGTTTTGTAAGAAGACATGTTTGAATTAAAAATAAAACATTAAAATATATTTTTTTTAAATCCTATTCGTTTTAAAACTTCAAATACGTATATTCTATTTTGATTAAATTTAAACGATATTCATAAGACACTAATTCAGAGATTTTTACCAACATTTCAGCTTCTTGCGACTATATTGGGGACGAAACGCCGGGGGGGGGGAGGTGAGCAGTAAAAAGAAACATAGTAGTGTTCCTCATTCGATCCCGAGCAACGTTAGGTTATCCTGCTAGTTGTTGCATGATCATTATAGAGATTATTTGTTTGTCTATAATCGACATCATGTCGATCACGTTTCTCAAAGATATTACATCAGATTCTCAACGCTGGTGAACATAAACATGACAGCCGATCGAAATATTAACACGTACTCCTATCGGTTTCACGAGACTGATCCACATACATCTGCTTGGAGTTGAAGATGGATTACAAGGATCAACAGTAATAAACTGCAAAACAATACGCACATATACGCAGCAAATATCACAAAGTAAAAAAGATATAAAATCATTATTTGAAAATATAGCTTAGGGTTTCTTAAAGAAACTAATTTGTACAAAAATATATTTAATCTTTTTTTTAATCCAGTTTTAACAAAATAAAATCTGATAAGAAAAAAATACCAATTAATCTGCATGTTAAATGTTAGTTATCTTGTTACGAAGCAATTAATCGAAAAACATCTCTTCAAAAGAATGGCCTAAATAATATCTTAGGAAACCTAAAAGAAGCAAAACAACGACAATCTAAAAATACAAACAAAATCACTCACATATCATTAATAGTCAAATCCCACACTCTAAAATGCCTTCACAAAAAAAAATAGTTTTCAAATTATCTTATGGCAGACGCTACTACCGACCAGGGGATATTTGTTACGACCTCTTTTCTTTCACTGTTTGCTCAACCCTTCTTCTTCTCTGAGATAGAGAAGAAAAGGTTATCTCGTGAAAGCACCTTGGGCGAAGATCCGGCCAATCAGGGACCAACAGCTCAGCTTGACCACGCGTGATTTCTCTCCCTATAAAACAAGTCACATACTCTCTTTTTTCTCTCTTTTCTCTTCCCCCACCGGCTAGACTGAGGAGGTGGGGAGGCAAAAGAAAAAAAGTAGGTAATCTCTTTTAATTCCTACCACGAATAACGAACTATTCTGTCAAGCACACACACACACATTACAATTGCCACAAAAATACATCGAACACGCTCGCATATATACATTCGTACAAAC
The DNA here is from genome assembly GCA_963556195.1 of Sepiola atlantica. Taxonomy (NCBI): domain Eukaryota; kingdom Metazoa; phylum Mollusca; class Cephalopoda; order Sepiida; family Sepiolidae; genus Sepiola; species Sepiola atlantica. Next base: position 30,614,305 of record OY744527.1, on the reverse strand, counting down.
ATGAACTTAAACAAACATGAACATTTCACTTGTACACGTTCGTACAAACGGAACTTTTCACTCCTTACAAATGAACTCTGTAACTGTTAGCTTTACAAAATGTCTTAGTCAAATAAATTGTTTTGTTTAATATGAATGTTTTACTCTTTATTATTGATTTTACAAAATACCATTCTTGTGTGTAAGCTTTATTGGTCCCTCGATTTATAAAATCGGGGGACCTATGATTTGAGGCATTTCCGTCCGTCCGTCCAGATTTTTCTACGCAACAATCCATTGAATTTCTCTGAAATTTTCCATGTAGTTGTAACTTTAGTCATGTTAGAAAGTGACATTCTCCGATATTTGAAAAAAAAATCTGGTTAGACCCCCAGGGGTTCAAAAGGCCCCATAACTTTTCATCCATCCATTCAATTTCCTTGAAACTTGGCCAAAATGTGGAGGTAATTGTTACTAATAGAGAATAAGTATCGCTGACCTTGGAAATAATCTGGTTCGCGCCCACAGGGGATCAAAAGCCTCCATAAAAGGGCAAAAAATGACCCTTTTCTCCCATAACGTTTGATCCATCCATTCAATTTTTCTGAAACTTGGCCAAAATGTAGAAGCTATTGTTCTGGATATAAAATGAGCATCCTCGACCTCAGAAAAATTCTGGTTCGCGCCCCCAGGGGGTCAAAGGGGGGGGTCAAAAATGCCCCAAATTGCCCAAATTGCCCAAATTTATTGCATTTTACACTCGCCACATCGAGTTACATACAGAGGGGGACCATGCATGCGTAGCTTGTATTCCTTCGTTTTCTTTCTAATATAATTTCAGATATAATAATGTTTTCTTTCTTCCCTTTATTTCTTTTATTCTGTTAAATTTATCCACACGTGATCTGGCCACTTCGAACAGTGGGAATGACATGCTGCTATAAAGGCATCTCTCCCACAACCTTTGGTCGGGGTACCCAACCTGGGTTTAAATCCTTTGTCCAAGAACAACCCCTGGTCTTAATCTGCTTCTAGAAAAAAAAATGTATTATTTGGAATATTATTTCATCTTGGTTGAATTGACAGTACTTTATGAGATCCGGATAGAAAAAACGACACAAATACAAGATAGAGAAATACAAAGGCCTAAAAAAGAACTGACCCGTGAAGGTTATAGTGTAAGCTTTGTAGCTGTTGAAATGAAAGCAAGGCTATCAGCTTCTCGGCCAGATTGGGATTAAATGCAGACGCATGGCATCAGCCAACAAACGTCTCAAAGAGATAACAAAACAATGTGCAATCTGGCTTTGGGCAAAAAAGAAATATCACATGATGATATAATAGCAAGTGTCCACTGTATAGTTATTTTTTATTTATTTATTCCATTTCTTTTCTTTTTTTCTTCGATAAGAAAAACTATTCACGCAACGAAAACATGAGATGTTCAGTCGTTAAACAATACGTGAGACACTAATCCGTTAAACAGTCAATTGTTTTGATTTTATTGAACAGTTCATTAGATTGAAATGCAATTCAGTTAATGAGGCCTAACATCAGTGAGGGGGGTCGATATGCGAAAAGCCGTTGAGAGGAAGGCCTCGAAACAGTGCATATTCTCTCATGATGACCCGACATTATCTAGGGGTTGAAATTAAATACCCCACAAGTAAAAACAGTCGAAGAAACAGGAATATATATATACAAGCTCACATGATAAGCTGTTTCTTCGAAACGACAATATATTCTGTTGTTCGCTCGCTTCATAGCGAGTTTCTGCTACTGTTCCTGTAGCTAGTTTCATTCTATACTATATAGAGTGAATGTAGAACTGAAATTGTACGCAGAACCACTTCCAAATATAATTTACTAGCTGCATCGACCCGGCATTGTCCGGGATTCATTAATTCCATTTTAGTTTAAGTTTTTAAATAATTTTAAAAAACACACTAATAATGACAATCTGTACTTTTATAAAATTAGAACCAAGGTGTCAACATGATTATGATTATCAAATTAAGGCAATAATTCAAAGAAAAAAAACTCGTTGAGAATCTGGCGTAATATATTTGAATAAACAATTATAGATGGAGAGTGGAGAGTAGAAAATGCACTGTGCATGCACTTTCGGCAACCCTGTAACTCTCGCTTTCTATAATTTAACACGTAGTCCTCATCCTATGAGTGATTTTTCTGATAAAGGGGAGAGAACCCGCTGTTTCCTGGGGCGGCAGTGTCGTGTGAGCAGTAGTTTGAGATGACTTGAGTAATTCTCTCTCTATTCTTGTTGCCATGACACTAAAGGTAAACGTTTTCCTGGGCCGACGTTATCCGCCTGACAGTCCAAGGACTTCAACCTTGGATAACCTCCAAGGAGGCTGTCCTGTCAGCAGGTGTATAATACCGGAGATATATTGTATTGTCATTTAGTGAATGGAATGTTGACCATTCAGTTGTTTTTGGTGGGGCCTCTCGATGCCATATTAGTGGGAACTGCTACGACTTTTCTTTCTTCAATGGTTTTAAAGAAATCTTTCTTTTACTTACTCTCTCTGTGTTCTGCTCTAAACTCATCTTACACAAATCTTCCATTCCCAACATGAACAGTTTCTTACAAAATCAAAAGATTAAACCCAGAAACCCAACTTCCAACTTAGATCCCTACTATCACGTCTCCTTTTCCAACATGAAGGGTCTATGTTCCAACCTTCCGAAGGTTGAAATATATTTATAGGAGACCAACCCTGACCTATGCGAAACTGGTATCTGCTCGTCAGTTTCTACTGATGACTTCATTATTCTAGGATACTCAAATATGATCTCTAAACCCAACCCCAATGATCGCCATGGTTAGTGAAACTGTGCATACACCAAGAAGTGGTTTCCTTGTCGTAAAGACACTTCGTATGAAGACCATAATTCGCCCATATATGTGTTTCCATGTTGCTCTTACGCTTTTATCTTTTCTCTCTATCGTTCCTTCTCCGACGGGATTACTGTCATTGAGCAAATTTCTGACGAAAATTTTGCAAGTGTTCCGTATCTTTTATTGACAACTCCACTGGGATTTTCCGATCACTCAGTAATCTCAATCAAGATTAGAACAAAGTGCAACAAGTCCTCTGAAGTATCTCTTCATCGCACTGATACCTGATGGCCGACTTGGACAGCCTCAGATCCTTCATATGAGAAATTCCCTTACATTCCATGTTTAAAAAGAATGTGTGCTGTATCCCATCCGTTTTAACTTATTGGTTAATTGCTGGCATTGCGAACTTCATACCTTCAAAGAATTCCAACAAAAACAAAACTCCCAGCCGTGGTACATTCCTCAGAGTTGCGCTACCATCGCTTACAGAAACCACAATTTAAATAGCTATAAATAAGATAGATGCCCTGAAACCGATGCCGACTTTTGGGCTGCCAGTACCCACTGTAACACGGTTATAAAATACGCGAAAGAAAAGTACGCCCAATCTATTCAATCCAGAATGGCTGAGCAGAAGTACTGGCGTATTACAAACAAGGTCCTGAACAAAAGCGTATTCTCTATTCTAACCATCATCAATCAGTGATTTCCTAAGTGTCTGACAAAGCCAAAATTTTTGCATCAAATTCTGCTATTTGCGATCAGGTCTGCTACCTTCTGAATTCCCCCCATGACTGTAAACACCCTGAGCGACATCCACATATCTGTCCGAGATGTTGCCAAACTTATCCAAAACCTTGATGCCAGATAAACAACTGATCCTGACAACATCCCAATCATCGTGATTAAAAAACTGCAACATGAACTAGCTCCTATTCTTACAAAGCTGTTCAATCGTTGTATAAAGGAGAAGTGCTTCCTAACACCTTGGAAAATCTCGTCAGTCTGTCCAATATTTAAAAATACTGATGACCAGTCCTCTGCATCTCAGTATAGACCAATAAGTCTCCTGTGCGTCATGAGTAGGTTGCTTGAATCTGCAATAAATCGAGAAGTTGTTAATCACGTTAGCAAAAACAGCCTCCTCAGCGACAAACAATATAGCTTTCGTCCTGCAAGATCAACCGCCGATGTGCTGACTGTAATATCACAGAGGATCAATGAATCTATTGACGGGGGATTCGTTTCTAGAGCAATAGCACTTGACAGATGAAAGGCTTTTGACAGGGTTTTGCAAAAAGGTTTACTCCGCAAGCTTGCTAGCTATGGAATATCTGGAAAAGTACTTTCAACCATGAAATCATTTCTCTTTATAATAGTTGTCGTTTATGAACAGAAGTGTGAGACACTCAGTGTCAATGCCGGCGTACCTCGGTGTTCCATTCTGGGTCCAAACCTCTTAATGATCTTCATAAATGATCTCCCACACCACATTATGCTGATGACACAAACATTTATGGCAACACTTCAAAGAGCATTAATGATTAGATTCTTTATCTCTCTCTCTTTCTATCTATCTATCTATCTATCTATCTATTTATCTATCTATCTATCTCTCTTTCTCTCTCTCTCACTCTCTCTCTCTCTCTTACTCTCTCTCTCTCTATCTATCTATCTATCTATCTATCTCTCTTACGACCTGGAGCAAGTGGTGCAATGGGGGAAAAGGTGGCTGGTTACTTTTCATGCGTCAGACAAGCTGATCCCCTTTCACCACCAACGCTCTTATCCCCACTTTCCACCAGTTGAAATGAACGGCTTTCCCCCCGAGGAAGCCCACTGCTTTGATAAGCTCTTGGGCCTGACCTTCTAATCAGACTTGAAATAGAAAACTTACATCAAATCGGTTGCTGAAACCGCTAGAAAAATGGTTGGATCATTCTACTGCTCCAGAAGGTATCTCACGTCTGACGCCATCCTCTAATTGTACAAGAGTCAAATACGTCCTAGGATGGAGTAATACTGCCACATATGGGGAGGTGCTGCTCAGAGCACCCTTTCCTGCCTTGACAGAGTCCAAAATCTAGTGGGCCGGCATCCTCTTCTCTTCCATACAGTCAGTCTCTCACAGAAGAGATGTTGCTCGTCTTTCTTTGCTCTACCGTTATTTTCATGTAGGTTACCGACTGAGCTCAAATCTATGGTTCCCTCCTTGTAAAACATTCACAATGAGAACCCGCCTAGCTATATCCACTGTAAATGATTTTCCTTTCTCGCTCTGCGTGTCCACTACGAAACAAAACTCCTATGGGCAGAGTCTCTTTCCTAGAAATGCCTGTCTGTGGAACACAGTGCTGCGACCCTGCTTCCCTGCCGACTAAAATATGGTCGTCTTCAAGTCCAATGTAAACAAGTTCTTGTTGAACCGTCCCCGTAAATAATCAATTTCTGCCCTGCTACAACTATCGTGCCGGTGAACGCGATGTTGTCTTACTATCCACCAATCAAACTCTTGAAACACTATCCGCGAGTCAAACTCTTTAATCCTTATCCTAGAGTGACCTTTGGGCTTTGATAAGCGGTGACCTTTAATGTAAAAAAATACTAATAAAACTCTCTGTAATGATTATGCAACAATGCGTAATCTGGTTTTCTCTGACTTTAATATAAATGCTTTAAGAGGTGTATGTAGTTTGCTTGAAGCATTGTTTACTTGTATAAAGAAACGTGATACTTAGAAGGCAATACAATGCAGAGGTCTTACGGATAGACACAAGTTGGAGCAAATAAGACATATAATGGTGGAACAAGTTAAATTGTTTCACCCTTAATACAATATATATATATATATATATATTTCACAAACATACATATATCTGTTTATCTACACAATGTTATGTTCAAGCGTGCATATTAAGGCTTTCTTCATATGCACGCTTGAACTTGAGTTGAGCACGGTTCTGAAGAAATGAAGAATTATCTAAATATTATACCATACGGAGTTTCCACCAAACCATCTATATGCAGGTATTACATATCATTGTAACATTGTGTAGATAATCAGATATATGTGTGTTAGTGAAAAATATAAATAAATATATATATATATATATATATATATATATATATATATTGTATTAAGGGTGAAACTATTTAATTTGTTCCACCATTATATGTCTTATTTGCTCCAACTTGTGTCTATCCGTCACACCTCTGCATTGTATTGCCTTCTAAGTATCACATAAATGATTTAGTTTATCTTTCCAAGTGTTTGCTGCTAGGAAGAGGATTCTTTTAGTAGTTGTGTAAACATGTGAAATGATGCATGTTTAATGGGGTGCATAGTTGCAATGCATGCAAACGACAGACCTGCAATGGGAGAAATATTTACCTAAGAAGAGAGATCCTCCAAGAAATGGGTGTACCTTTGAAATAGTAATGTCATTTCATAGATGTGATTATCAGCCACTTGAGTCTTGGAAAAATTAATGCCTCCCAGACACGAGACGCCCTGGGCTGTAAGTTATTTTGATGTCCATAGATGAACTGGCCCAATATATATGTTTATGCAAACATTGTTAAAAATAACAGAATTCGTCTGTTTAATTATACTTTTTTTATTTTTTCAATTGTTCTGATGGTCTTTTTTGTATTAAAATTAAAAAAAAAATATTCCATAATTTCACGAACGTTTTCGATTTTTCGTCGAATCATTCTCAGGTGTTAAAAGTAAATGAACAAAAAAGCTGGAAAAAGAAGAGAATCTTTTAAAAGACGGCGGAGAAACGCGCAGAGAACGTTTTTCACATTGTTCCAGGAAAGTCGAAAGGAGAATGTAACTCCCATGATAATAAAGCTAATAGCTACATTAGTTTTACAAGCACTATCCTATCCGGCCGCCTCACCATGCATCTTGTAAACTCCAGCTCAATTTACTAACATCTACAAAAACATAACTGCCGTCCCCATGATTTAAGACAAATTCTAGTTAATAACACTAAAATAATAGATTCGGAAACCAATGTAAAAAAGTTTAAAATACTGGAAGCTATCTACATTAAATACAAATAATCACATCACGTATAAAACCAGTGGCAAAATTTTAAAATGCTTAACGTAATGCGATTTTATTCTGTGATGCAACTCCGGCGTAGTTGAATTTATATTGTATACGTCTCTCCTTGAACACACACACACACACACACACACACACACACACATATATATATATATATATATATATATATATATATATATATGTGTGTGTGTGTGTGTGTGTGTGTGTGTGTGTGTGTGTGGTGTGTTAAAGTGAATAATTTTGGTAAGAAATCCGAGTAAGAGAGCTCAATGTAGAAAACAGAGCAAGAAAAGAATATAGAAAGAAAAAATTCACATACAAGAAGGGGTGGGAAATATAAAGACCTCTTTATATTTCTCTCCCCTTCTTTTTTCGATGATTTTAACTTAAGTGTGTATCCCCCCCTCTCTCTCTCTCTCTCTCTCTCTCTCTCTCTCTCTCTCTCTCTCTCTCTGTATATGCTATTTCTTTTTGACTGGTGAATATTTCTTTTTTCTTCGTCATTTCCAATATGTAGCTGTCCCGTTAGCATTCTGAAGAGGTCAGGAGGTCGAAATAAATAATAATGCCGACAGTTACAATGTGTATGTGAATTTTTTCTTTCTATATTCTCTCTCTCTTTCTCTCTCTCTCTCTCTCTCTCTCTCTATCTATATATATATATATATATATATATATATATATATATATATATATTATCGCCTATGAAGAAACTTCGAACTCTTCATTAACAACAAATATTTACCCTCGTCGAGAAACAAGTAACATTTAACCCTAACCCTAACCCTAACAACTTTTCCTTTGGCTCTCTTGATTAAATATTGATTATTTTACCAACCCCGCGTTAAGGGCTGAGATTCTTCCGGCCCTCTTTAGTATGTTTTTATTTGGGTTTGGTTTAGATTTGTTTGTTTGTGTTCAGCATTCAGACATTGACTGTCAGGCCAACCAACAGTTTGCTACTGCTGACCGTCCTCGTAAATAATTAAAGAAAGAAAAAAATGGCTCCGAAACATGGCAATCAAATAAAAGGATACGTTAAACTGTGTTGATTTAAATGACTTGTTGATTTCGTACGCCTCGTGTCGTCGCATGTGGGAGGTCCTGTCTTGGTTTGTCCGTTTGCTTTGACGTCCGCCATCTTGTTTTTGTAACATGCTCAATTAAAAAATAAAAAGAGACAATTTTGTAATTGTTTACACGCACCCGGAAGCAATTACAGCAATTACAGCATTGACTCTATTGATTCTGAGTACAAATAAATATAATTATCTTGTTTCCGGTGGATATTCGTACACTGATATTTAATGGTTGACATTGGCTCATTTGTCCAATGTGTTGCCTTACTTTAATCAGACATCGCAATTTAGATCTACATACCCTCTATCACTAAGTGTTTGTGAATTTTTTTTCCATATTGATCAAACCTACAAAACTACTCCGTAGTATGTAATAGTGCTGAATATGAAGTAGAGCTATATTCTAGTATAACTTTTTAATTGATGAAAATATGTTGATGACATACGTGCATACAATATTCAGCTACGACGTTACATTAGATCTTATTTCATCAGGCCAAAATAACAGAAAAGTCTCTGATAAGACTTTTCTTAGTGTCTTCTTTCCCAGGTGTCGCCTGCTTAGACTAAGTCTTAAGTAACACAAACTACAGCCCGTTGATATAACTTGGTAAGTAGTTATAAATAACAAAATAACCACAGTGTAAAGGTCTTAAAATAGTACGGTTTATTGCAACGTATATATCTTGTACAAGTGATATAACTTGGTAAGTAGTTATAAATAACAAATAAACCAGAGTGTAAAGGTCTTAAAATAGTACGGTTTATTGCAACGTATATATCTTGTACAAGTGATATAACTTGGTAAGTAGTTATAAATAACAAAATAACCAGAGTGTGAAGGTCTTAAAATAGTACGGTTTATTGCAACGTATATATCTTGTACAAGTGATATAACTTGGTAAGTAGTTATAAATAACAAAATAACCAGAGTGTAAAGGTCTTAAAATAGTACGGTTTATTCCAACGTATATATCTTGTACAAGTGATATAACTTGGTAAGTAGTTATAAATAACAAAATAACCAGAGTGTAAAAGTCTTAAAATAATACGATTTATTCCAACGTATATATCTTGTACAAACAATAGTAACTACAGGTAGATTTTACAGAATACAATCGAATGCTATACTACTGTTCTGTACTCGTATTTAGTATCAAGACTAGTTCACATATTTAGCGGATAATGGGAATCCAGTATCCCATCACAATCCTAACATTAAAAAAATTAATTTTAAAAAATCTTATTATATTTATTTTTTCATAATTATCAATAAATGTTAGTCAGTATTTTATTTTTCTCGACAAAAATGTTTGTATTTCATTTATCAACATTTTTCCGGCACCTTCTAAAAAATGCATTCTTTTTAAGATGATATCTTAATGTAAGTCTCGGTTTAAAAGGTTATTTAAGAAATACATTTTATTAAAAAAAAACAAATCGAAGAAAATAATTATTTTAGGGGATAGGTTTCGCATGTAAATTTAACGTGAAATAATCACCCACATCCAGGCTATTCGGCAGTAATGATCACCCACTTCTGAACCAGATAGCGTTTAAAGGACATATAGCCAAATATTTTGTTTTAAGTGAGATAAATTATAGGTAGGAATACTAGGGGAGCGGCGAGGATGGGCGGGTGTAGGCATGGGCAATATTCATTCACACAAAAAGCGATGAAATTGACTTTTAATGGTCCCTAAAATGTTAAGAGTCCTTAAAAATCTATTATATAGCTGATGTTCCTGATCAAACTTTAGTATAAAGTATGTTATTGTTTAAAGTCATCAAAACACACGCTCCCTAACCCTAAGTCCTGGTGGTAATACGATAAATAATTTATAAAAGTAGATCGCATTTTTCTTCTTGTGTGAATTAGCATAGGGTGCAGAGCTCTAATAATATCTTATTTTCTGCCACACCAAAAAGTCATGGTTGCGAATTGGTTAAAAACAACAAAAAAACAAAGCAAAATCTAATGATTTTAACTATTTTTTTTTCTATTTTGTGAAAAATTAAACTGGCTGATCGTAATTATGAAAAATAAATATTAAAAGATGTTTTTAATTAATTTATTTTTGTCTTGGTGAACTTTTGTCCATGTTTGAATTATTGTGCTGGGCTTTTGTCCGGTGGGCTTTTGTCCGGTTACCGAAATATGTATGCACGTATGTAGCTATTTTTTTGATAAAAACAATTTTTACTCATATATATATATATATATATATATATATATATATATATATATATATATACATATATATATAAGGAAATTGACAAAATCTTTGAAGCACGGATTAGAATGTATTAAAGTTAAATATTTTGAAAACAACAATCGTGCAATTTAAATTAAAAAACAAAAAAATTAAATAAATTAATTTTTCATTTAAATTGCACGATTGTTGATTTTCAAAATATTTCAATTTAATATATATATATATATATATATATATATATGCAAAAATTGTTAAAAATAACAGAATTCGTCTGTTTAATGATACTATTATTTTTTTTTTATTTTTCTGATGTTTTTTTTGTATTAAAATCAAAAATCTAATAAATGTTCCATAGGTTTCGCATATTTCACAAACGTTTCCGATTCTTTGTCGAATCATCCTAAGGTGTCAAAAGCAAATGAACAAAAAAGCTGGAGAAAGAAGAGAGATTTTAAAAAGACGACGGAAAAATGCGCAGAGAACGTTTTCGCATTGTTCCAGGATGTCGTTGACGATATAAATTCAGGAACGTTGGATGGCATCACAGAACAAAATCGCATTCATATGTGATGTTGTTAATTTTACGTTCTTGTGTTTTCATGTAGATAGCTTCGAGTATTTTTAATTTGTTTTAAATTGGTTTCGGGAAGTATAATTTTAGTGTTATTAACTAGAATTAAACAGACGAATTATGTTAATTTTAACAATGTTGGCATAAATGTAAGTTAATTAGTTAGCTTAAATCAACTACCCCTATTTAGGAATCTAAGAAACATTAGATGCATACTTAGGTGGACATGTTTTTATTTACCGGGGGCACATTAGTTTCCTTGTGGATCGTTATGATAACTTCACTCTCTCTCTCTCTCTCTCTCTCTCTCTCTCTATATATATATATATATATATATATATATATATATATATATATATATATATATATATATATATTAAATTCCCGAAACAGTTTTTCATGGTAAACAACTGATGATACCTTAAAATAGTGTTACAAATAAACTAATATAATAACTTTAAAAAATAAATTGACTTACATGAGTGATTTTCCACTGGAAGACTTGGGACTATAAATTTTTTTTTTGTTTTTTGTTTTTAATATAGTTTTAATGGTTGAGAAACTTCCGAGACTATATATATATATATATGTGTGTGTGTGTGTGTGTTTGTAGTTATATATATATATTTAAAGTTTTTTATATTTAAAATATAAATTTCATAACATAAAGCAATTGTAATAGCTCAATAGTGTGAGGCTAGAGCTATGCTATAAAAATATTTCTATTTCATTTTAAACCAAGTCAAATGTTAGGAAGGACAGATTCACATCATTTCCCAAAAATGTTTTTATTTTCATCATACAATTATTTCAGCTTACCATCATATTTGTAAAATGCTTATATATAATATGCATGTGTACTCTGTTAAAAGCATTTGGTATAGCCATACCAGGAAATAAATGCATAGGATATAGGAGCATTTTACAAATATCTTAGTGTTAAGCCAAAACAATTGTAGGCTGAAAATAAAAACAGTTTTTTGTGAAATAATGTGAATCTGTATTTCCTAACATTTTACATTGTTTGAAATCAAAATTTAAACAAATGTATATATATATATATATTTATATTTATATATATATATATATCTCTATATAATTTAATAGTAAATTATTTATACCGATATATGCTCGCTTACGCTCTCATCAGTGTAGGAAGGGACAATTTCAGATGGTCAAAAGGGGACGAACCCGGTTAACAGAGTTAACCAATACTCTGCACGATTTTGTCTCTATCCTCACGGCCATTATAAATTATTACGTGATACAGGAGAAGTTATATTCAGGCCTAAATACAGGGGGCAGTAAACAGCAGGCAATCTAGAGGATTCGAAGAACGTATTCGGCACCTTGCTTATAGCTAAGCGACAGTCTGTTTTTAATATCTCCGAAAAGTGCTCAACTTGAATTTCTTAAAGGGCCTACGTACATTGAAAGAAATAAGAACACAAAAAAGGTTGATATGCCGTACTAAAAAGTCGTTACTTGATGAGCCACGATATGTTTTAAACTAGTGAGATCGAAACCATGATGGGAACTGGTCAGGCAGTATTGTATAGATAAAAAAAGGGGTTTATCATTTTAGGGAATGTACGTCTGCGGCCAAATGGCGGCTCTTCAGCTTTCATCACATTGACACGACCTGATTTTTTGCGCGGGGAGCCCCCACCCCCCGAAGTGTCAGTATAGGAATCTAAAGGCAATCGTATACGCCATTTTTACGGCAAGGGGTCTTGGAGATGTCAACAGTTGTTGGATGTCCAAACGGTGACGTGAGTTGTTGGGAAAAGTGAACAATGTTAGCTGTCAAAGTGAAAACACGGAAAGTTGTGACTGTCTCGTTTAGTTAACAGATGTCAACATTCGCACACGATCATATTCTCTCTCTCTCTCTCTCTCTCTCTCTCTCTCACTCTCTCTCTGTCGTATATATATATATATATATATATATATATATATATATATATATATATATATATATATATATATATATGAGTAAAAATGGGGCTAAAATGATCGGACTTAAATGAAACTGAAACAGGAAAGCAAAAAAAAACTATGTTATTTATGAATTCATCAAGACTTCTTCAGGATGAAGAAACAATGTAGAAAAATCATACAGAATATTGATTTTGATCCAGACAATCTTCCAAGCTAAAAATTAAACGTGGCAAGCTAAGAAGTCGAAGCCATCATCCCATTCACTTCGCGTCCTTTGAATGAGACAGACTACTGATGATAACGCCATAACCGAAATCATGTTTTCCATTCTCTGCTTGTTCACGTCAACAGCCATGCCGATGTCTGGACACTTTCGGACAAATCAAAACCAATATTCTGTATTATTTTTCTAAATTGTTTCTTTATCCTGAAAGAGTCTTTCAATAAAGACGAAAGGTTGATGAATAAATACATCACATAGTTTTTGACTTTCCTTTTTCATTTTCCGAATGCAATTAGATGCATTTAATAGGGAAAATATCCCTATCGCCGCTAATGTAGCGATATGTAATTGGATGAGTGTTAATTCGCTGAACAGCGTGTAAGAAAAACAATAACAAATAAACTATTTATATATATATATATATATATATAGAGAGAGAGAGAGAGAGAGAGAGAGAGAGAAAGAGAGAGAGAGAGAGAGAGAGAGATATGTGTATAGTAAATATATATATATATTAGTAGTAAGTTTTTGAAAGGCTGTGGGCAATGCAATTCCGGGTAAGATGCAAGTTGAAAGGAAAGGAACAAAAACAATAAAAATAAATCGAGTACGATATAAGACTTACTATTTATTTTTCCTTTTTTTTCCTTTTTTTTTTTTTTTCTTACATAACAGCAAGAGTGTTTTAGCTGTTCGTGTGATGTCCGGGTGATTAAAAATCACTATTTGATATTTCGGGAAAAGACATCCCTTTTTCAAAAATAATTAGACCAGAAGAATAATAATATTCTATTCTTCTCCGACTGTGTAGAGAATAATACAAACCAAAATGGCTGCCAGATATAGACCGCAGCAAAAAAACAGTTTCACAGGGAATATAAATTAAGTTAAGTTTTATTTTAATATTATGTTAAATATATGATTGGTGTTTAGAATATTAGTGTAATGTTGGTTAGGTGTATGGTGTTCGATAAACTGTTAGTTTTGATAATATATATATATCATTTTTTTTTTTTTTTTTTTTTATATTTGAATATTTACTTTGTTTTATCTTCGTATTTTTTTTTTGTTTATCTTTCTATCGTAATTTAAGAATTTTAATATAAATTAAAGTAATTAGTCTCATATTTTAAATATTCTAGATCTATCTACTTATCGATTTCGATTATCATCTATTAAAGAAGTGTTATTAATTACTAATTGTGAGTTTCGTCAAATTAGATTAACGAATTAACTTATTAACTTGATATATTTATTATAAGATAAAGGGGAGTAACTCCGGATTTTTAAAAATATTTTTTTATAATTAATTTTTTTAATTTTTTTTTTTTTGTTTTAAATTTTTTTTTTGGTGGAGATCTGTATAACAATATTAGTATATATATACAATATATATACACATAATGCATATATACATATATATATACATATCTATGTATTATTGTTTGTTTAATTGTTTATCTATATATATTCATCAATTTCTTTACATATTTGTTTGTTTGTTTTTTTCTGTTTTTTTTTTTTGTTTTGTTTTTTTTATTTATTTATTTATTTTTTATTATTATTATTTACTTGTTTAATTTATTTTATGAATTATTTATTTAATATTTGCATGTTATTTGTATACATTCTATATGTGTTTGGATTTATTAATTAATAATGCTAGGTTATGGAGTGACTTATTTTGGTGGGTTAGACGAGTATGCTGAATATGGTTTTTGGTTTGTGGTTGAAAGTGTGTAAGGATGGAAGTTCATATGGGGAGGGGCCTGTTTGATTGTTTGGGTGTATGGTGAGTTTATTATGGGAGGTGAGTAATGAGTGGAGTGTTGGAAACGGACTCTGTTAAGTGTTAGATATGGGGGTTGGTTGGTGGATGGGGGGTAGATATTATAGAATGAAGGTGAGTAGAGCTCGTGACGTTGATTGAGTGAGGGGTTTAATCTGGAGATGAGGATTGATTCTGTGATTCTAAGGTCACCGATGTTTCTGACAGACGCTAAGATGGAGACGTGAATATCGCGCTGAGTGTTTGAGCAAATCTCTATGTGTTTGTGGAAAGAGGATATACGGGTATTCAAGTGCTCTTTTATGCGCAAGTGTAGCGGTCTTGTAGTGTTGCCGATGTAAAATTTTCTGCATTTATTACACTGTAGTTTGTAAACACAGTTAGTGCGAAGGCACAGACCTGTGTTGGAGATAGGGCAATTGGCCAGGGAGCAGGGTTCGGGTGTGTGGTTAGTGTGTTTATTAGATAGATGTTGGCGTAAGGAGGTGCCAGTATGTGTTAGTTGTATGTTAAGGTTTTCCTTATGTATTGCCTTGCGGATGGAGGTGGTGATCTTATCGCTGAAGAAAGGGAGTTTTAAGAAGCATGTGTTAGCGAGGGTGCGGTGTCTATGTGTTTTGGGCTTATTTAGGTGGGCTATGGTGGGGGCGGGGTAGCCATTATTTTCAGCAGCACACTTTCAAACAAATCTCCGGCCTCCCCATGGGTTCTAGCCTTTCCGGTCTCTTAGCCATCACCTACATGAACCGGTTAGAACAACGAGCACTTAACTCCTGCCTCTCCTATATATTCTTCTCCAGATATATAGATGACATTCTAATCCTTACATCCTCTCAAGACGAAGCCACACAAATATTCAACACATTCAACAACACCGACCCCCACATACAATTCACCATAGAACACCCAAACGAGTCCGGCTCACTCTCTCTCCTTGATTTCAACCTTAACATCACCGAAGATGGCTCTATACACACTAACTTCTATAGGAAACCTGCCTGCAAAAACCTTTTCATACACTATAAGTCTGCCCTGCCCACAAAATCCAAATTAAGTTATGCCCATAATGAAATTACCCGAATACAAAATAAATGCTCTTCTGCTGCTGACAAAATATCACACACTAAAAACTTCCACCAAACCCTCCAAAATAATGGCTACCCCGCCCCCACCATAGCCCACCTAAATAAGCCCAAAACACATAGACACCGCACCCTCGCTAACACATGCTTCTTAAAACTCCCTTTCTTCAGCGATAAGATCACCACCTCCATCCGCAAGGCAATACATAAGGAAAACCTTAACATACAACTAACACATACTGGCACCTCCTTACGCCAACATCTATCTAATAAACACACTAACCACACACCCGAACCCTGCTCCCTGGCCAATTGCCCTATCTCCAACACAGGTCTGTGCCTTCGCACTAACTGTGTTTACAAACTACAGTGTAATAAATGCAGAAAATTTTACATCGGCAACACTACAAGACCGCTACACTTGCGCATAAAGGAGCACTTGAATACCCGTATATCCTCTTTCCACAAACACATAGAGATTTGCTCAAACACTCAGCGCGATATTCACGTCTCCATCTTAGCGTCTGTCAGAAACATCGGTGACCTTAGAATCACAGAATCAATCCTCATCTCCAGATTAAACCCCTCACTCAATCAACGTCACGAGCTCTACTCACCTTTCATTCTATAATATCTACCCCCCATCCACCAACCAACCCCTATATCTAACACTTAACAGAGTCCGTTTCCAACACTCCACTCATTACTCACCTCCCATAATAAACTCACCATACACCCAAACAATCAAACAGGCCCCTCCCCATATGAACTTCCATCCTTACACACTTTCAACCACAAACCAAAAACCATATTCAGCATACTCGTCTAACCCACCAAAATAAGTCACTCCATAACCTAGCATTATTAATTAATAAATCCAAACACATATAGAATGTATACAAATAACATGCAAATATTAAATAAATAATTCATAAAATAAATTAAACAAGTAAATAATAATAATAAAAAATAAATAAATAAATAAAAAAAACAAAACAAAAAAAAAAACAGAAAAAAAACAAACAAACAAATATGTAAAGAAATTGATGAATATATATAGATAAACAATTAAACAAACAATAATACATAGATATGTATATATATATGTATATATGCATTATGTGTATATATATTGTATATATATACTAATATTGTTATACAGATCTCCACCCAAAAAAAATTTTTAAAAAAAAAAAAAAAAATTAAAAAAATTAATTATAAAAAAATATTTTTAAAAATCCGGAGTTACTTCCCTTTATCTTATAATAAATATATCAAGTTAATAAGTTAATTCGTTAATCTAATTTGACGAAACTCACAATTAGTAATTAATAACACTTCTTTAATAGATGATAATCGAAATCGATAAGTAGATAGATCTAGAATATTTAAAATATGAGACTAATTACTTTAATTTATATTAAAATTCTTAAATTACGATAGAAAGATAAACAAAAAAAAAATACGAAGATAAAACAAAGTAAATATTCAAATATAAAAAAAAAAAAAAAAAAAAATGATATATATATATTATCAAAACTAACAGTTTATCGAACACCATACACCTAACCAACATTACACTAATATTCTAAACACCAATCATATATTTAACATAATATTAAAATAAAACTTAACTTAATTTATATTCCCTGTGAAACTGTTTTTTTTGCTGCGGTCTATATCTGGCAGCCATTTTGTTTTGTATTATTCTCTACACAGTCGGAGAAGAATAGAATATTATTATTCTTCTGGTCTAATTATTTTTGAAAAAGGGATGTCTTTTCCCGAAATATCAAATAGTGATTTTTAATCACCCGGACATCACACGAACAGCTAAAACACTCTTGCTGTTATGTAAGAAAAAAAAAAAAAAAGGAAAAAAAAGGAAAAATAAATAGTAAGTCTTATATCGTACTCGATTTATTTTTATTGTTTTTGTTCCTTTCCTTTCAACTTGCATCTTACCCGGAATTGCATTGCCCACAGCCTTTCAAAAACTTACTACTACTATATCCAGCAATGCTTCAAGCAAACTACCATTCTATATATATATATATATATATATATATATATATATATATATATATATATATATATATGGGGTAAGGTGCACGATAAGTCATGAAAATGAAATGCCGTGGTAGACAAAATGTGTTAAAAAAGACAAATGAAAAACAGGTTAAAATGCAGAAGAAAAACAAAAACAAGAGATTTGACCGGTTTCGTTCGTATTAACGAACTTCTTCAGAAAAAGTGAAGATTTGGAAACAATCGGATCATTTTTTTCTTCTCCCGTGTGTGTACCTTCAAAATAAAATTGTTTCCAAATCTTCACTGTTTCTGAAGACGTTCGTTAATACGAACGAAACAGGTCAAATCTTTTGTATTGTTTTTCTCCTGCATTTTAACCTGTTTTCCGTTTGTTTGTTTGTTTTTTCACACACACACACACATACACACACACACACACACACACATATATATATATATATATATATATATATATATATATATATATATTAGAAAAAATATAATACGTCTGGTCAGCCATTGAGTTAGTGTTAGATTGTTTGAATCAGGAATTAGTGAGTTCGGTAAGCCAATTAAATTTTTAAAAAGCCAATTTTTTTCTGTTAGGTTAACTATATATCTCTCTGTTTTTTTCTTCTTTTTCTCTACAGCTAAAGTATTACTAGCTGTAATATCCCCTTTTTTATAATAGACTCTTATAATCTATTTATTCTTTCCACTTGTTATTATATTCGACTATGATTCTAGTGAGTTGTTATATTGGAGCTAAATTTCAGCTGCATATTCACTTGTATAATATGGAATACTTGATTTCATTATATTTATACAATTAAAGTTCGTCTTTTGTTTGTCTACGTATGATGCAATTAAAGTAAAATATTTGAACTTGGTTTCTTACTGATTTTCATAGTTTTCATGAATTTCTGATGTAGTTCTATGTCATTCAATATTCATGCACACGTGCCAGCTCACACACTCACTACATATATATTGACTTTAAGTCTCTCCAGCAACATCGGGAGAAATCGGGTATCTTCGGCGACGACGTCGTTAGAATTCGACAATGAAAAAAAAGACAGAAAAGATTGGCTGTATTCCACTGAAGAAAGCTTGTTAAGCCGATTTTTTTTTTGATTTAAGTAAATGTTGTCATTATTTGAAAAAAAAATCACTCGCATCATGTTATCTGGTTTCTAACTCATATATATATATATATATATATATATATATATATATATATATATATATATATATGGATAGATAGATAGATAGATATTAATATATAAATATATATATATATATATATATGTAATTATTAATTACAATATATGCATTAGCATATATATCAGTGCCATTTTACTTTGCAGTCTCCTTAAAAGATTCAACTCGATGATTGTCAATTAGTGACAGCAGAGCAGATATAAGTCAGTTCATATTATATTCCAATAACCATGTTTTTATTTTATTATTTTTGTTTTCATTTTTTCACATTTCCAAAAAACCCACTGATACGCCATTTTGAATTTTTCGTTCAGAACTTATTAACTATTTTAAGAAATATTACTGAATTAAAATTTATAAATGTCCACACAACTTTTAGGATGTACTAGCTCTAAACGAAAAATTGAAAATGGGGTATTAGTGGGTTCCCCACGTGTGAGCTTGCTCTTTTCTTTGTTTTTTGTTTGGTTTCACCCAAAAATGAACCACTGTATAATGTAGGTTTTTTCAAGACACTTTAATCAAAGAACTTTTTACTCTTTGTGATTTTTTCTGATGATTTTGTAATGTTGCAGAGACGATATAAACATAAAAATTTTGTTTGGCACAAGACAAATGAAACGGACCGTAAAAAATATATCTCACAAAATGTTATGTTTTTTGGAAATGTGAAAAAATAAAAATAAAAATAATAAAATAAAAACATGGTTATTGGAACTGACTTATATATATATATATATATATATATATATATATATATATATATATATATATATATATATATATATATATATATATATATAACAGAACTAAATAAGAGTTCAATTGCAGTAAATTATATCGCTTAAATGAATTTGTTGACAATACGTACGCGGTTCTATTTACGGAAGAGTATGGCATTACGCTAAGAGAACATCATTATTTCCCCTATCAGAGAGCTTAACACATAGACGGTTAACAGTTCACTAGAATTGAATAGATAATTATTGAAATATTTATGGGTGCGTGTGTGAGACATAATAGATATCGTCACGATGTTTCACATCTATCTATTGTTGTCATTTACACATTAATACCGTTGGCAATGGTATGAACCCCTAAATTTACTCCTTTCTGTTTAGTTAATAATTAATCATTCACGATAGGTATTAAATAGACCCCAAAAGGTTGATTTACCGTTAAACAGACAACCAAGGGCTTTTCGCTAGAAACAAAGTGTAGTATCTGTTCTGATACTACACTTCATCGTTTCTGTCAGTAGTCAGTGAAAGAGAAATCCTTCTAGACTTAGCCTTTATTTTTGTCCCAATCTATAGTGCCCCTTTCTGGAGAGCTCGTTTACTTCATAGTAAAAACCCGACCTTGAGTCTAACTCTGCCATCGTAGGGAGGCAATTGAATAGGCACGTGAACGTGCATGATTCGTATGTTGGCATTGGTTTCCCCGATATTATTCTAGTTAGAATTATTTCTAGAAAAACATCGGATGCTTACAGGAGGGCCCACCTGAAGGTTACCAACATCCTAAATGAAAGTGTTTAACTGGATTCGAACTTAGCACACCCAGGTTATCAGCCCGTGTCGTTAACCACGTAGCCACCAATTTTCCTGAAACAGACAAGCAAGATCTTTTGGCTAGAAGTAAGGGGTAATATTTGTTTTGATACGACACTTCATTTTTTATGTCCTCGGTCAGTGAAGGGGAAATCCTTTTAAACTGGGGCTAGTTTTATGTTTGTCACAATACAGAGTGTCCCGTTTTGGGGAACTGTATTTTCCCCCACATTAAAAACCGACTTTGTGTTTAAATTGTTCTTTGGGGGGGGGGGGGGTAGATAGGAACCAAGTAAATCTAACCAAACTTGAATCATTGTCAGCGCATATTTAATTCAAAAACCAAGTCATACATTGCCGATACCTGAAAACGTCGGATTGTTGATAGAATTGTATCAATGCCATTTGACAGGTAAGCGACGCTAGAGAGATGGTTTCTTTTTCTTACCCACGCAATTCTTTCGTTAGTTGTGACGGCTGTCGTGAATGATGTTTCGCCTTACGTTCAATAGAAGAAATTGGACGTTTCAAGCCTGGCTTTATTTTTATACTGGTCACGTGACCGGCATTAACCAGGTGATGGTCGGTCGATGGCATCCGACACCTAACGACGATCGTAACGCGCGTCATTCCATATTTGGCCGAATCACCAAGACAAAAAATGTCAATATCGACCGCAAAACATCACTAAGACACATGTGTTATCCTAATAAGCGTCTGTTGTGAGTTTGTGTGAATTGAACACGGCATATCAAAAATATGGGGTTGGACAGGAACGGGGGGAAAGACGAAAAAAAGAACGAGCATTTCGAAACGTTACCATAACATTACGCCATATCAACCTATTTCGACCCATTCAACGCTGAATCTGGTCATTTTGCTTAAAGTTTCTATGCTTAAACTCCTTAATATCTTCAAATATTTATTCATGATGTTTGATATAACTAGTTATTTATGGTGTAAATGTAACTGCATATCTCCATCAAGCGATGAAGTTGTACGTGAAACCATTAGGAATAATGTTAAGTAGGATTTACTCAGACAGTGAATGTGGTATTTTGGTGAGTGACACTAGTTTGGAGAATAGACCAAAAGGACGAGAGTCGATCTGCACCCATCCAACTCAATTTTGGACTTGTGCCACATCTTATTTTATAAAGAAAATTTACTATACTGTGAGTTTTTTTGTAAAATTTAAAAGATAAATAAAATGTTCATATGCAGGATCGTGTCGGGCCTAGGTCTGATTCTATTTCCATCGATAAAACCACGGCAGGTGCGACTACTTTGCGCTAGAGTGGTCCTGGAAGTGGTTGTAACAAAGGAGTTACTCCACGTACCCTAAAGCTATGTTTCTCTTCTCTATCGTTATTTTCATGGTGGGTGTTAGACTGAGCTCGAACCTATGGTATCCACCCCATGAAAATATCCACCACATGCGTCGAGCTGCACCACTTCAAAAAGCTTCCCATTCTTATTCTATGCACCTCAATCAAAACAGAACTGCCCAAAAAAGAGTTTATTTGCAAGAACTTCCCATCTGTGCAACGCAATACCACAAGACTGCTTCACTGTTAATTACAACATGATCGTCTTTAAGTCCAATGGCAACAAATACTTGTCGAGCCGTCAATTATAAGAAATCAAATTCTGCTCATCACATCCATTGTTTCCAATCCTCTCATCGTATTGTTCATCATTTAACTTGCAATCTCATTAACACTTATAATCGAGTGGCTTTTTGGTATTGGTAAGTGGTGACTCATTAGTATAAAATCACACACCAAATGTGTGCCTCAGAACTTGATGTAGTGCAACATTGCCATAGCGGCTTGACAACGTTAGAAATGCATGGCCACAGGACCCAGGAAAATAGTTGATTGCAATGTTACAGTAACATTGCGTCAACTAGCACACTACACACTAGATTCGGATGATGGATTACACGCTCTAGTCGCACCAGTAAATGTATTAGCTCTATCTTCCGAGAATGGAAAATATATCTATTCCTTTGCAATAAATCATTTTCAATAAACATATTTTTCGACATTAAATAACTAAAAAATGGTAGACACGCCGTGTTCTTCTTGCATACTAATGATAGTCAACATTAGAGCTGTCACCTTGACAAATGAAAATAAACAAATAAGTTTTGTTACTTTTTAACATATTGTGTCTTTAATCCTTGCATGGTAGAGGGGATGTCATCCTCCCAGGTATTATCAACTCCTTTCAAGAGATGGGTTTATTGTGTGTCGTCTTCGGCGAACCCATTCGTGAAGATGAGCCGACAGGACTATAGTTTATTTTTCTTCAGTTCGATGTGTTCTTTTTCGAGTCGTTTGATTCTTCACATTAAGAACATATCCTTTGCTTAAGTTTGCCCTCGTAGGGAGGCAAGTAAATGGATCGTTAGAAATATAACCCGATCTTTAAGGATAGACAACAATTTTAGGGATGAGGAGGCATAAAAAATGTACCCTTTGACAAGACAACAGTAATAGTTAGAGAGGGAGATAAGAAGAAGAGCTGACAACGAGTATCAGTTTGGCTGGAGAGGAAGGAGGAGGAACCTTTGCTAGAATGGCGTGAGTTATATTGGAATTGCTTAAAGGAATCTCAGTGGTTGAGGCGTACTTGAGTTGAGTGTCGATCTGATTTGTTCATGCTAGACGTCTTCCTGTGTGGTCTTATTTATCTGACCAGAATGACAACTAGAAGGAGGAATATAGAAAGGAGATGAGAAGGAAGTAAGGAAAGGGTTAAGGTTTACAAAGATAGAATGATAGATAGATAGATAGATAGATAGGTATAGACAAAATGACATAGATAGATAGATAGAAAGATAGATAGATAGATAGGTATAGACAGAATGACATAGATAGATAGAAAGATAGATAGATAGATATATAGATAGATAGATAGATAGGTATAGACAGAATGACATAAATAGATAGATAGGTATAGACAGAATGACATAGATAGATAGATAGGTATAGACAGAATGACATAGATAGATAGATAGATAGATAGATAGATAGGTAGGTATAGACAGAATGACATAGATAGATAGATAGATAGATAGATAGATAGATAGATAGATAGATAGGTATAGACAGAATGAGATCGATATATATATAGATAGATAGATAGATAGATAGATAGGTATAGACAGCATGACATAGATAGATAGATAGATAGATAGATAGATAGATAGATAGATAGATAGATAGATAGATAGATAGATAGATAGAGACAGAGAGTGAGAAACAAGTATACGTGATGTTAAGAGAGGGAGGGGGGAGAATATCATGGATCGAGTGACACAGTGAGATAGGATGAGTGTCGTCTAGGAAGCTATAATGACAGAAGAAGAGAAAGAAAAGAGAAGAAAGAAAGGAGGAGATAAGTAGATACAGAATACAATATTTACATACAGAATTATATATATATATCTATATACTACTAAAAGTCTATGGGTCTTGTATGTTTGCAATCAGCTTTCAGCTTTCCGGTTTTCAACATCCGGTTGCGCATGCGTAAATAGCATCGTCTTCCAATCTGTTATTCTAATTCCGTTGAACTCCTTTTATTAACGAACGCATGCAATTTTTCATTCTGGAAATGTTTATATCGCTTTAAATATAAAACAATTTCATTTAATTTCATCAAATAGTTTTTTTGTTTACTTGACGGCTAAAAACATTCAACGGGAGCACTTCGTAAAGTCTGTCGCAGTTTCAAACCCTTTTAAAAAACAAAAACAAACAAACAAAACAACAACAATCTATATATTAATACGCTAAGGTGTACGTACGTGTGTCACGCTTCCAGCAAACGCTCTGCGCATGCGTGCCGCACCTAGATTATTAATAACATTTAATTAGCCTAATTTCTGCATCGTATTTTAATTATTTCCCTTTAGCGCAACGGTAAGCGACGTAGTATTTTTGTCTTTGGCCCGACTGGTTTATAGTTCGATCCCAACCAGCCGCTAATATTTTTTCTTCTACATTTCGATCGGAAGGGGAAACAATAATACATTTTTTTTAATCACCCGGTCAAAAAGTACTTTTTTGTGTTGCTTAAAACTTAAAACTATTTTTTGTTTTTTATTTTGACGTTTTTAGGGCATGTCTATTATTTTTTGTTGTTGTTGTTTTTGAACGGACGTTAAGCAATGTTTTTTTTTTCAATGATAGTTTGAACTAAGTATTTATTTTTTATTTGCACCACTTCTTAAAGTGTTAAAACATTTATTTATTATTTTTGGATGGTAAGGAACCAGTATTTATTTTTTAAATGTTTTGAACGGACAATAAGCAATGTTTGTTTTTTTTTTTTGTTTTTTTCTCAGTGAAACACCGTGGTCGAAAGAAAGAGAGAGTGTGTGTTCGTAAGAGATGGAGGGGGGGGGGATAGAGAAAGAGTGAAAACGCAATAAAAACAAATAAATAAATCGCAAAAAGTCTCTTACTAACAAATAGAAGGTGATTTGTTACATTAGGACCCGCGCTAACTTTGACCCCGTCGTTAGGGTTAGGGTCAGTGAGGGGTTAGGGTTAGCTATAAAGTTCAGGGTCATTGGGGGTTAGGGTTAAAATTAGGGTCAGGGCCAAAGTTAGCCCAGGTCCCAATGTAACAAACTACCAAATAGAGATAGTAAAAAATAAGACAATGACAATGATATTGTATAGTTAACATCTGAGAAGTTAAGTTTCTTATTTTGTGTCACGATCTGACACTCTCATTTAATAAGATTTAGTATTTACTTTTGCCCCTGACAACGGGGGAGGGGAGTCGCGACCGATAGTGATTGCTGAAGAGACAGCTTTTACCCCGACAACCGAGTAATATAATAAATATATATACTTCCATCCCGTCACGCAAAATTTTGGTGAGTAAGATATGTGCATATTTCTAGCCACCGGATAATTTTATTAACAGTAAATTATACAAATTGATGTAGAAAACACTGTGGAATTCCTTTTTTTTTTTCAGTGAAACACAGAGAGCGCGTACGAAAGAAAGAGAAAGTTTGTGTTCGTAAGAGAGAGATAGAGGGAGAAGATAAAGAAAGAGAGAGAGAGAATAAACGTAATTGAAAAGTGAAAACGCAATAAAAACAAATAAATAAATCGCAAAAAGTAAAAAAAAAAATATTTAACAAAAACGAAAGTGAGGAAAGTCGTGATTCAAAGCAAAATAAAAAAGAAAATCTAATCGAAAAAAAAAGTAACAAGTATAATTTCGTTTACTATCGGAAGCCTACCAGTTTTTACGGTATATCAACCCTTTTTAGTAGAGTGTCCATCGTACACGCGTTATTGGAAGGCAAATTATTAATTTTTTCAAAATATTTCACTCTTATCCGGGGGGGTGCTCATAATAAAACAAGCGTAACTTACTAACAAATAGATGGTGCTTCGTTAGATTGGGACCCGCGCTAACTTTGACCCCGTCGTTAGGGTTAGGGAGGGGGTAGGGTTACCTATAAAGTTCAGGGTCATTGGGGGTTAGGGTTAAAGTTAGGGTCAGGGTCAAAGTTAGCCCGGGTCCCCATGTAACAAAGTACCAAATAGAGACGTAAAAATAAGACAAGGGCAATGATATTGTATGGTTAACATCTGAGAAATTAATTTTTTTTATTTCAAATATTTATTTAGTTATATTGTCAAATTCGTCAAACAAAAATGGCGTTCGCTTATTTTAGGTGAGGTGGTCGCTAATTTCAGACTTTATAAAAGGCTAAATTGCCCGATTACAGTAGAGGATCTCTTTACATTATCAACTAACCCAAGATGTAGGGGAGGGCGCCACTCTTTTCCCAGGACTGCTTCATTGTCCTTGATCCTGACCTTATAATACTGAGAGTTTTAGCAATGTTTGTTTTAGTCTTTTAATATAAACAATTTCATTTAATTTCATCAAATAGTTTTTTTGTTTTCTTCACGGCTAAAAACATTCAACGGGAAGACTTCGTAAAGTCTGTCGCAGTTTCAAAAAACACCCCCCTTTCAAAAAACAAAAACAAACGAACAAAAAAACAACACTCATTATTAATATCAGCCATACGAGCGGTCGGTGAACGAAACCACCTCCCACTTTCCCTCTCATAGATTTCACCACTCCTACTCCGTCTGTTTTCGTTACGTACGCGAGAAAGCCTGCTGTCTCTCGGTGGCCACGGCTGTACCCCCTTCCTTTCTCAAATCGCCCTAACCAACCACTTATAATTCAGTAACTGTAATTTAAAAAAAAAAAACAATTATAATAAACAGAACGACTCATAGAAATCTATATTCTTTTTTCATTTTAATATACTTTCATAGAAATGCTTCTGTTATGTAAAAAAAAACTATTTTCTTTATGCCACAAGTGTCACGCTCATACATGAATTCCATAGCTAATATAACAAACTGACCCAACGGGTCACGGGTGGTCTAGTATATATATATAATTAACTTGTTACAAATATAATTTTGATAATTTTGATAATTTTGAAGATGACTTATATAACATGATAAAAAGTATAACTTTCTATAAGAAAAAAAACCATTTCCAGAAAAAACTGGATAACATGGTTAATGAAATTAATAACTCCAAACTTGTGCTAGTAAAAGCAGACAAAACTCATAACTTTTACAAACTTACTAAAACAAAATACCAGAATTTAATTACACAAAATATCACAAAAAATTATAAAAAATCTGATCTTAACCTAATCGATAAAATCAACTCAGATAGTAAAACTATAACTGATAAACTCAAGATTAGCGATAGAGTAGGTAAACTAAAAACAAAAGAAGCATATATACTATTAAAAGATCACAAAACCAATTTCCACACTAAACCTCAAACTAAGCTCATTAATCCTACCCGACA
Source organism: Sepiola atlantica (assembly GCA_963556195.1). Lineage (NCBI taxonomy): Eukaryota > Metazoa > Mollusca > Cephalopoda > Sepiida > Sepiolidae > Sepiola > Sepiola atlantica. Next base: position 30,586,791 of record OY744527.1, on the reverse strand, counting down.
AGAGATAGGCAAAATCAGTAAAAACATCTTAGAAAAAATAAATAAGCAAATTAAAAACACCTACAACTTAAACCAGTGGATCAATACCGCAGAAACCATAAGCTGGTTCAATAGAATTAGAAATAAAGATAAATGCTCTTTCATACAATTCGATATAGTTAATTACTACCCCTCAATAACCAAAGCACTCTTCGAAAATGTCATAGAATTCGCCACTCTCCTCTCTAATATCTCGGAAGACGAAATAAACATAATCAAAAAATGTCGAACCACAGTATTAATAAATAACAAAGAACAATGGACAAAGAAAGACCATTTCTCTTCATTCGATGTATCTATGGGCTCTCTTGACTCTGCCGAGGTAACAGACTTGGTTGGCCTGTACTTACTATACAACCTAACAAAAGATCTTGAAGTCGATTCAATCGGCCTCTACAGAGATGATGGCCTAATGTACGTTAAAAACACAAACGGACAGAAATGTGAACAAACCAAAAAAATAATATCCAAAGAAATGAAACGAATAGGCCTAAAGGCTGAAATAACATCAAATGTTAAACAGGTCAATTTCCTCGATATTACCTTCAACCTCAATAGAGATACTTATGAGCCCTATGCTAAAGATAATTCCTACCCCCTTTATGTCAACCCACTATCTAACCACCCTAGATCTGTAAGTAAACACATCCCAGAATCAATTAGTAGAAGGATTAGCAACAACTCCTCCAATATAGATATCTTCAATAAACATAAGAACTTTTATAATAAAGCACTAAAGGAGAGTGGATACAAAAATACCAAAATAGAGTATATTCCAACTACACAAAATAACCCTAATAGGAACAAAAATAGAAATAGGAAAATTATCTGGTATACACCTCCATTTAACAACTCAACTAAAACCAAAATAGGAAATAAATTCCTGAACTTAATAAACACTCATTTCCCCAATAACAGCATACTCCATAAAATTTTCAATAAGAATACACTAAAACTCAGCTATTGTTGTGGTGACAATTTAGAAAAAATCATAAAAAAGCACAACATGAAAATACTAAACACCCCAGTAACCTCAAATTCTAAAAGAACATGCAACTGTAATAACAAATCAAACTGCCCCCTAAATCAAAAGTGCCTATCAACCCAAGTGGTCTATGAGGCATCTATCTCCTCAACTGAAAACCCATCCCAGACTAACTATTATATTGGTCTGGCAGGCAACAACTTCAAGGAAAGATTCTACAACCATAAACTCTCCTTCAACAACCCAGACCATCCTGGGCAAACCGGACTTTCACTACACTACCACAAACTAAAAACCAAAAAAGAAACTCCCATAATAAAGTGGAAAATCTTGAAAAAATCCAGCACCTGCAAATCAATAAACTCTCCATGTAGATTATGCTTAAATGAAAAACTGGAAATTATCCGCTTTAAGGACAAAAACAAACTCTTAAATAGAAAACAAGAGACATCTATCAACTGTAAACATAGTAGACTCTACCTCCTTAGCAACCCACATACCCCACCTTAACCCCACACCAACCCTACTTAACTTCAACATAAAATTAACAGTTTTTTGTTTTTGTTTTTTACAAAAATGAATGATAACATTTAACCCCCACTATACACTACCCCAAAACACACTATAACCCCCTACCCACCCACCCAAATTTACAACCCAATCCCACCCCAACAAGTCTTGATGAATCTATAAATATATAACCACCCCTCTAAACTACCAATAATATCAAATCTCTACGTACTACCTATAATGCACAGCCTCAATAACCTCTCAGCCATACTACCAATTCTAACATAAACCCATAACTGGGACAGCTATCAACACTGATATCACTTAGACTAATCTCAATTACTTAACCCCTCGATCACTACCTTGAACACTTAATTATTAACTGGTACTTAGTCCTTGTCATTGGCAGTGGAAATAAAAAAAGCCTACCATCACTTGTCGACTTATTTCGCCCACTGACTTCACAAGTAGCAAAATGGTAATGATGGTGATATTTATCAGTATTACTATTATTATTATTATTATTATTATTATTATTATTATTTATTTTTTTTTTTTTTAATACTATTATTATTATTATTATTATTATTATTATTATTATTATTATTGTTACTATCATTAATATTCTTACAAACTTGTTATTTCTATTTCTATTTTTATTCTAATTTTATTTATATTTATCTTTATTTTTACTTTATTTTTATTTTTATTTTTATTTTATTTTTATTAAGGCTTTTACATAACGCTGCGACTGTCGTGGGTATGGTTGGCGGACATTGCCATTGTCATAATCGGTTTTGTTGGTGATATGACTGGTAACACCAGAAAACTTCTTTTATAAAAGATTCCACTAGTATTGATCTCGGTATAATATAATCACAATTTAAAAAAAAAAAATATAATCACAACAAAATTCACTACAAATAATAAACAAAACATTAAAATAAAATAAATAAAATGCAAAAGTAGCAATTAATACCCTAAACTAAAATTATCAAACATTTTTATCCACATGATAATTACTTATTAGAATTAAAATAAAATAAGAACAACGGTTATAATCATGGTTTTATCCTCATTTTGAATTTGACTCACTCTGGCCGTCGCCCCATCTCCCCCCTCCCGCCCCGGCCGAGATTGAGATTGTCGCAGCACTGACACGTGCAAAACCTCCCACGTAATAATTTGAAACACGACTTGTTGAGGTCATCCCCCCTCCCCTCTCATGTCCCATGTCGCCGTTATAGACAAAGCCCCAACTCTATCCCCCTCCCCCTCCAATGTATTTTCAATTTTCAATCTCCCGTTAAAGTAAATTTTATGCCATTTGAATTCCTTTCACCGGCCTGATGAATTGGTAGCTATCCGCACCAATGAAACAAAACCTGTTTTGTCGCAACTAATGGAATAAAATAAAAAAAAAATATATATATATATATATATATATATATATATATATATATATATATATACATGATAAGATAGACAAATAGTAAGATAGATAGATAGATAGATTGATTGATGGGTATGCACATAATGAGATCGATAGGTATAGAATGAGATAGACACACAATAGCATTGACATATAAATACGTCTGATATGTAGTCGGTGGTATTCGAGAGATATAAAACGAATATAAACTCTACCCTCAAAATCTCTTTGAAGGTAGAGTTGCTTCCCTTTTTATATGTTCTTTAGATGAAAATCTGTTTCAACTAACAACATAAACAATGGCACATTAATATATATATATATATATATATATATATATATATATATATATATATATATAGAGAGAGAGAGAGAGAGAGAGAGAGAGAGAGAGAGAAAGAGAGAGAGAGATAAAAAATACACAGACACATATATAAAATATAGTCATCGACAGATAGGGGGGGTTATAACATAGTTCACCCCAAACAAGGCAGGCCGCTACCGTAGACGTAAGGGGCTACTGAGAAAAAGGGTGGAAGTGGGGGGGGGGTCAACCTAAATTGGGAACTGTTTTCTCATTTCACGACTGATCAGTATCGTTCGCATCGACCTCGGGATTCAAAACATAGACGACAATAACTACTCTACCATCTGAGCTAACGAACCGGCTTCTAGAAGTGGGTGCAATTATATCGTTTGTAAATGAATTCTAGTCATTTGTTTACATTTTACGATACTGTGAACCAGAGGTCTTTATTGAGTAACGCTGTATAAAATAAAATGTAGATGAGCACATGAATTACATAACTAGCTAGATAGATACTTCGATAAAGTTTGGCGCGAACTCTACATTTCCCTATTGTTTAAATTGATGAGATTAACTTTAAATACATTAAAGCAGGCATGAGTCCATATGAATAGGATCTCAGACATTTGAAATGAATATTCACACTCCATTCAAGTTTTGTTCAATACAGTAACATTGTGTTTCCACCGCCTTCCAAATAGGCGGGGTGGGGGGTGTGGGAAGAGACTGTAGAAAGGCACTGAGGGGCACGTGCATTAAACAACCTTGTGTCACATCCCAACTAAATATCTGTGTGTGGGAGTGCTACAAGAATTCTGAACATAACAAGATCAAAGTTATTCGTGAGCTTCTACTAATTATCAATTATACATTCTATTTAGTCAATGAACTAAACTAAACATTCATTATAGTTAGGTACTATTCTACTGTTTTGCAATGTTTGAAGAATGTCTTGAACGAAGTCATGATCTTAAGTTTTTTTTACAAGTATTTATTAAAGTTAGATCAAGACTCATTTTCTGAAAATAAAAATTGATAATGCTGTACATATATTTCTCTCTCCCTATCTTCAGCTGTCTCATATATATATATATATATATATATATATATATATATATATATATATATATATATATATATATATATATATATATATATATAAATAAAGAAGCTTCCTCGGCCGAGGAGGGAAAGACGTTAGCAATGGAGAAATAAATGGCCAGATATCTTCATTTTAATTCCGTTTAAGTACGCTCTATCTACGACTCTGAACTCAATTTTCACCATTGGATTTACTTCTTTTTGAACGCCTTCCTGTGATGCCTCTACGAAACTTTTTCTAATCCATTGAAACCTTCTTCCATTGGACACCTTACCGTTGGACAATTACCACCTGGACAAATCAAATACCTTTTTATTCGAACTTTTTTTTACCCATCTTTTTCTTAATATTTTTTCAAATGTTGAACTTTGGCTTTTCTATTGCCAACTTATCTGTAAAATTCCTCTGATGATAAGATTTCGATCTTTGAAAAGCCTTGGCTTAAGGGAAAGAGCTATAAACGTATAAACATAATTTTATTACAGAATATACCTTGCATTGAACGTTTGAAGTTTGAAATAAATTTGGACATCCGTGCATGTTTATCACTCTTCGACACTCTTTCTTTCTACGTAATGCATAACTTTAGGCCACGCCTATCGAGTTCTCCCGACTGCTTGCTGGATATCCGCTGTGTTTGTTATTTAGATGTTAACTTACTTCCCATTTCTAGACAATGCGCGTTGGGGCACTGGAGCAGTGGTACGCGCCTCGGCTACTAAGTCAAACATGACTTTCGTATCGGACTTCACAGCGTGTGACTGGCGGGGATTGTCTCCTTCTATACTGACGATTACAGGTTTAGCATGACACATTAGTGTATATGGGTTTATTTATAAATAATTATACTATATATATATATATATATATATATATATATATATATATAACAATTTCGAAGAATGCAGATTTATGACATAATCATTATTATGTTCCGAATTGTTATCCTTCAGTTGTTATATATGCGATCTGGGTGACCTTATGTCCTTTCCATTCAACTGATTTAATAGTATTTTTATCACCTTTTATCTATGTAGCTTAAGAGGTGTTGTTTTTTAATTGTCTTTCATAATAGTTTAAGCTGGCATTTTCCGGCAAATAACCCTCTACATAACATATTTAATAGAAATACGGTTAAACTTAGTCATAGCTGTACAAATAACTTAGAAAAAATAATTAACAGCCATAATAGACAGATCGTAAACCGTAATAATCACAATAGCATCAACAATATACCAGATAATAACAACGAATATAATACGTGTAATTGTAGAGATAAAAATGAATGTCCGCTACAACAAAAATGTTTAACTAAGAGTATAGTTTATTTAGGAACCATGTTCTTCGAAGATAATTCAAGTCTGAAAAATTGTACATAGGTGAGAGAAGTAATGCTTTCAAAGCTAGATATAGAAACCATAAATGATCTTTCAATAATTTAGATAAAAAACTTGACACCTCATTCTCCAAATACACATGATCTATAGTAAAAAGATAAGCTACCTGTACTGAAAAAGAGCACCTCGAAAAAAGAGTCAACTACTACACCATACAACACTACGTATTTTCTTTGTTTTAATGAAATAATAGTTTTTTATTGTGTTTCCTGATAGAGATAAACTACTGAATCAAAGAGATGAAGTAGATATTAGCTGTAGACACTTCAAACAGTTCGGCCTGGATAAATATCGTAACAACCTAATGAATTTACCATAGCATTACATAATGCAACCTAAATAAACCTACAATTGGGGCTAGGAACAACGTGTAGTGTCTGTTCTGATTGATGCTTCACTAAGTCAATTCTGTCCTCTGTTAGTGAAAGAGAAATCTTTCTTAGACTGAGGCAATTTTAATTTTGTTCTAATTTAGAGTCTCCCTTTTTGTGGGAGCTGGATTTTCTTTACATTAAAAACCGCCCTTGTGTCTAATTCTGCCCTCGTGGGGAGGCAAGTAAATAGGACCAATTAATACCTTCCCGGCCAAGTATACAACTAGTATTAATTTAAATCATTTACTAATCGTAATTAAATTAGGTATTAAGCTAACTAATTAATAGGTAATTTAAATACATAAACATCAGTGAATGGTTGTGTTGTTGTAGAATATGTTAAGTCAATTCAACACAATTATAGTTGTTAATAAAACTAATAAATACCAAAGCCATAATACATTTCTATGAATGAATAGTATATTTAATAATATCTGTTTCACCTCCAATATCTGAATACACTGGTAAGGATGAATTAATAATCTTTAGAATTCCAATGCTGTTTTATCACATGATGTGGCTTGTTTGGATTTGACGTTTATTTGACATTACTTGTGTAATGTTAGTATGCCTGCCTGGACAGGCTATTTGATGCATGTAATTGGTATATGTCTCATTTTTATAGAAATTGTTTATTATCATTTTGATGTATAATTTTATAATTACTTGTAATATTATGTTTTTTGAAGATCGCATGGCGTTAGAAATATTAAATTATAATTATGACAAGAAATTATTAAAATAACAACAATACGGTGTTATGCTTTAAACAAATCTCTCTCTCTATCTATCTCTCTCTCTCTCTCTATATATATATATATATATATATATATATATATATATATATATATATATAGAGAGAGAGAGAGAGAGAGAGAGAGAGAGAGAGAGATTTTTTTAAAGCATAACACCGTGTTGTTGTTATTTAAATAATTTTTTGTCATAATTATAATTTTCGCAGGGTTCAGATTGATTTTTCTCTGTTAGAGTTCGGTATATATCAAAGTGAGCATTTCGAACACCTTCCGCTCCCTGGTTGATCAGAATATCGGCAGGTTATATATATATATATATATATATATATATATATATATATATATATATATATATATATATATATATATATATATATATATATATAAAGGTAAACGAAAGAAGAGGGATAAACATGTACGAATGACAAATCTATTTCAACTTCGATTGTTCAATACAAGGCGTACTCGGTAAAACATGTTCTTTCCTTAAGCCAAGACTTTTCAAAGATTAAAATCTTATCATCAGAGGAATTATATAGATGGATAAATTGGCAGTGGAAAAGCCAAAATTCAAAATTTGAAAAAATATTAATAATGGAGAATGAGAGTTTTTGTGTATATATATATATATATATATATATATATATATATATATATATATATATATATATAATTTTAGATGAGAATAAAAATTGTAAAGATACAATATTTATTAGAACATCAAAAGTTCAGAGCAGGAGCCTCATATACTTAATCCATGGATTTTAAAAGATAAACTCTTTTCATCAGAGGATAGGGAAAAGCCGACAATGTAATTGTAAATATTATCGGCAACATTTAACTTTGAAAATTTTACATAAAATAAAACAAATAAAAACAAAATAAGGGCCAAAAGGTAAAGAATCTTATGTTGAGATGAGATCGTAAAGTCAGGGTGGATGATGTCGAAAAACACGTCAAAACAAAAATAAAAACAGCTGTTATTTTAGAAATGAATGTTTTAAGAAGAACAATACTCAAATTGTTTAGGAATGCAAATATTTTTGTAAGAGGCTGGTTATCCGACGGCAATTGGTAACGTTCATTATATCATGTCTGTGTATTAGTTTGGTGCTGGAATTATCCGTTTCGCAGGGTTCAGATTGATTTTTGTCTGTTAGAGTTCGGTATATATCAAAGTGAGCATTTCGAACACCTTCCGCTCCCTGGTTGATCAGAATATCGGCAGGTTATAGACATCAATTCAGATCCGATAGTTTTCAAGCCGGAGCTGAATAAAAAAGTGTTGTTTGTAAGCTGTGGCGAAAATAAATATTAATTCAATTATCGTTATTTAATTCAACATTTAAATATATATATATATATATATATATATATATATATATATATATATATATATATATATATATATATATATATATATATATATATATATATATGTCCTATAAAGTTAAGGAAGACTAAAGATGCAATCTTCTGCATTACTCTTTATCACTGAGGAAGTGAAAACAAATAGAAAACGAAAGGAACAATATCTACCATCACCAATAAAAACAATTACATAAAATACATTTTATCTTTAAGTGATAGAAATCATACATATTTCTATGTTAGGCGTCATGATCCGGAGGTAAAACTCTAGATTGTATATATCAATATCGAAAGTTCGATCCTTGTCCAAGTTAGCCATGCTGGTGACGACTGACAGCCAGCAACATGTGTCCATGGATTACTTTTATGTACGTATCAAATTATTTTATATATATATATATATATATATATATATATATATATATATATATTCGTGGTCAGTGTCCCATCTTAGTCTTTTTCATATCATTGTTCTTTAAAGAAAACTCCTGCTAAATATCCTGTCATTTATAACTTATTATTGTTCTTCTTGCTTAGCTTTTGTTATAATTTTTTGTTCCTGTCATTTCCTTTCCTTTCTTTCTATATGTTATTAGTTAGCGTTAGGAGGTTGCAATGGTTAAGTAGACACTGGCACGGACTGACGACTTGGCGTACCGTATTCAACTCTTGTCGGATTCATAGCATCACTATGGATATTGGCAATGTTTACCTACCGGGAATACCTGAAAAAAGGAATCGGAGAAATTAATGGCAACCACAGAATCAAACTAGTTTTTTTTAAATCAACACGCTCAAAGAAGAATTAGGTATTGTTGTAGCCTCAGTCTGTCAGGCTGTCGGTGTATCAAGCTTGATTTCTTTTCATATCTCTCAATATTGTGTCGTAGTCTTTTTTACTCGTCATTTTTCGCAATCGAATCAGAGCAATAAAATTACATTGATTTGGCCAGAACAAATTAGCAAAGTGCAACAAGCCATGTAACGAAAACGGGTAGAATATATGTAGATCCACATACAAACTGGATATGGTTGTTATCATCACGACATTCTCTGGAAGACTGTTCCACGGAGCAGAAACATAAACAGAAAAATGCTGTCTTTCATTTATTAAAACGAAAGCAGCGGGTGTACATTTTTTTTGAGTGCCTGCGGAGACTGCAATTTGAAGCTTGAGTGAAAAAAATCCTTGAAAGGTAGATTTTAATTTCCGTTGATGATGTTGTACGACAGAATCAAGTCTCCTCTCATCCTGCGCGGCTGAAGCGAGAATAGATTTCGTCTTTGGAGCCGCCCTTTGAATAAAAGTGTGGGCAGTCCCGTCAGAATACTGGTTGCCAACTGATAAACATGCTCCAGGTGTACGATATCTTTTTGTAGATACAGATTTGTTGATTGGATGGCATACTCAAACATGGTATAGAGGACGGGAAGTGTCTGCCGTTAGGTTGAGAAACAATCGTCGTCCCTTCTTGTGCTGCTGACCTCTCTTAGACACGAACTATATTCTACGCTATATTCCTATTGGTACTGCTCGTTTAGCGTTATTAGAAAGAAAAACAACCATTAACGATTATTTATGATACACGTAACTATTAACGTCTGTTTTTCATATATAAATGTTGGTAGGGGCAGGTGATGGATTGACAGTTGAATGCTGAAGAATATTATGAGAGGGTTTAAAATAACGAATGGAATGAACAATATTTGATTACTCATGATGACAGTTTATGACAAGTAATTGTTGGCATTGGGTTTGATGTAAGGCACAGGGAGTTATAAAGGGGCGTTCTTTGAAGTTGTGGTAGAAGGATGAGTTCTTGCTGTGAATGTTTTACAAGAAGAATCAGAGATTGCGAAATAATGGCTTAGCTTTATCTACCAATTAGCATCACGTACTGTACGGATATGACTTTAAGAAAAATTTAAAGAGCAAACACTACCCCCCCCACAAAAAAAAATCTTTTTTATATTGGTGTTGTGGTTCTTTTTCTTCATTTCTTTCTTCTTCATTTCTTTCTTCTTCTTCTTCTTCTTCTTCTTCTTCTTCTTCTAATCAATCTTTACGTGTTAGTTTTTGTATCTGACACAATGTAATCTTAAAATTAAGGAAACAATCACATCTTTATAAACAATCAAATAAAATAACGCCCTCTGGGGGTTGGCTTTTTTATTATTATTTTTAATTGGTCCCGATAAAACACGTGATCAGTTTCATAATAATTACTAATAAATGAGGATGTTTTAATCCTGGGTTTGCATTTATTAAAGTCTGCGCATTTTTGTAAGAGAAAAGAAAGGATGCGTTTTGGAGTGGGATCAATCACAGACGCCTCCTCCTTCCCGCCATGTAATCATCTCGACTCTGAAAGAGAAAATGCCGTGGACCGCGAATTAATTTGCTTTAAGTGGGGTGAACAGCAAAGGTGAACAAAGACAAACAGGAACCGATATTCTTAAGATGCGTTCATTCAATCTACGCGTTTAGCGATGAAAACGCGATTACAAACTAAAACATGATTTACTAAAGAAAAACGCGCTATTCAAAACTTAACTATGGAAGACAAACGAAAATACTATTTAATACATAAATAAAACCGTTTTCAAGCATTTATAACTATTGGTTAACCAGTTGTGTTCATACCGGCAGATTATACGCCCTTGATATCATTCTAGCAAAAGAGGGGTTGCCTCGCTGGTGAGAAGAGCTTCGTTTTGCCGAAATAAATTATAGTTTGGTTCAAACCTAGGAGGCGCATTCTTCCAGGTATTACCTGCTCCATCAGGAGGAGGGGTGGCTTATTGCAGATCGCCTAAGGCGCCCTACTGCAGAATGCTTTTTTTCGAACCTGAACAAAGTGCCCTCCCGGGGGAGCTGGCTTTACCCCCATATTTCTGACTGTGTCACAGTTTGCTGCACTATAAAGCAATTAAATCATACCAAGGAACATACTATTTCAAAGTTAAAACTGAAAGACAGACAGACAAGTAAAAATGCTAGGATCAACGTGTAACAGTCTTTCTCTACTCTATCGTTACTTTCATGGCAGGTGCTCGACTGAGCTTCATTCTAGTGTCCCCTCCCTCTGTAAAACATTCACAACAAAAACTCGTCTAGCTACAACCACTATCAATAAATTCCCTTTCTCTCTCTGCGTACCAAGAACTCAGCGGAACTTTAATGGCCAAAGTTTCTTTCCTGGAACTGCCGGTCTGTGGAACACGGTGCCGCGGAGATGCTTCTCGACTAACTATAACATTTCAGTCCAATGTAAACAAATTCTTGTTGAGCCGTTCTCTTAAATAATAAATGTATCTACCAGTTACAACCATCGTTAGAAATCCCCTCGGTGTCTTACCATCTACCTGTCGTACCCAATAACCCTTATCCTCGAGTGGCATGTGGGGCTTGATAAGAGATAATAAGTTTGTACAACAAAATGCAATATATTGCCAAAAGGATAGCGCAAAGCGAGAGACATGTAAAAGCGAGTTAAGAAAGAGGAAATAGATATATTAAAGGGGGGGGTAACCATATTAAGACGAACAGCCATCATGTGTCCAGCGACGCTTTGAACTGTTTACCGTCTGCGACTTGACCAGACTTCCGGTAGCTTTTTTCACAAACTATAAAGCGGTCAAAGCTAGCTAAAGATGAAAATTAGCATACCTAGGTACTGTATCAACCATCCCTAAGGACCAGGTACAAACCATTGACCTTCTTTAAAAATCTGACCTTTATCAGAATTTAAAAATTACTGGAATCCAATTTGAAGATTTTTTTATCCCTCCCACAGCGGTAAGATGTGACACAGGGTCGGAAATTGGGATTTGATAAGTCAGCACCCTAGAGGAAGAGCACTTATGGCCTTTCAAAATTACCTGGCCAGCCCCGTCGCCATTCCCCGGTAGGGGCGCCTCAGGCGATTAACAATAAACTAACCCCTTCTCCAAGGGTGAGAAGGCAAAGCCTGGGATGGTGGACCTCCTAGAACTGCACAGGACAAACCCATAGACCGGCGTCATCAAGCCCTGAAGGACACGATGATACCAGTCTATGGGGTGCAGTATCTATCGGAACAGATGCTACACTGTGATCCCAGCCAAAAGGCCGAGAAAGTTTATAAACCTTATATATAAAAATAATATGAAACATATCTCTCCTCCATTTCTCTCTCCTTCTTATCTCTTTCTCTCGCAATGTTCTTCTACCCTTCTCTTTCTTTATTTATTTGTTCATGATATCTCTGTCTCTCTCCTATTTATATAATGTTTTTTCCTTGTCATGTCATCCCTTCCTGCCCCTCTCACAATCCCTCTCTTTATCCCTCTTCCCTTGGGAGGTTATGGTGGTTAAGTGGATAACGACACGGACTGAAGACCTGGATGTTTGAAGTTCGAATCCAATCGGTTCCACAGTACCACTTTCACTTAGGGATGTTGGCAACCTTCTCGTGGTCCTTCCCCTAGGTTCTAGAAAGATTTTCTAACAAGAAAAACATCGGGGAAACTAATGCCAGCACCAGTATCACCTGATTCACACGAAAGAAGAAGATCCGTCTTCCCTTCTTTCTTTTTCTTTTTCTTCTTTTTTCTTCCAAACAATTCTATCTAAAACCTCTTTGCCACCCTTCTTCTCCTGATGCATCTACACCGTCTCATCTTCCTTCCTTCCCCACCCTCTAATTTTCCATCTCCCTCTCTCTCATTGTTCCTTTCCCTCACTCTCAGATATCCTCTCTCCAATTATCTTACTCTTATTTTCCTCACTTCTATCCTTCTATATCTCCTCTTTCCGACCCTCTAATCTTTATCTCCCCCTCTATATTGTCCCTCCTACCCTCGCTTTCTAACAGTTTTACTCTTTCACACCCTCGAATTTTCCTTCTCTCCCACACTCAGCTTTTCCTTCTCTCTCCCCCCTTTTATCTTCTTTATCTTCCACCCTCTTATTAGCTATATTTCCCACACCCTTCTCTCTCTCCTTCTCTTTTTCCAACTCTCTTCCTATCCGTTATCTTTTTTTCTTTTTCTCTTCATTCCTAATTAAAACAAAGTACAGAAAGACAAATAGTAAAAATAAATAAATAAATAAATAACCAAGCTCGTGTCCGTTTGTCGCATGAATTCACGTGAACAATAAAAAGACAGAGCGACTGGTTGAATTAAATCCAAATTGAAAGCCGAATCCATCGCCGTCATCGGAAGAAGTTTTCTTTGCTGATATTTAAAAAAAAAACGACACCTTACACCCGGACCAATTATACAAGCCGTCGATTCAAGGGGGCTATCAATTCCCGCCTTCCGGTTATCGCGATCAGAGAACGCTGAATTACGCGTAACCAGAAACGCACCCAAAACGATCGCTTCGCCATTTTTGACGAATGCGCCTATTTTTAGGGGTCACTTATGAAAACGAACGGACGCAAGTGCATCGGAATGTCTTTGAAAGCTTTTCTCAAGTGTGTGAATCTACGTGAGTGTGTTGGTTTTTGTTTTTGTACGCTAATTTGTATGTTCGCATTCCATAAAACATCGAGGATATTTTGCAAACATTAAGGGTGGGGGTTGAAGTGCAGTTATGTTTATATGGTAAGTCTGTTAAACGGCATATCAAACCTTTTCGGCTACATAATCATATCTTATCTTGCCAATACTTGATCAATCGTTGGGATTCAAGGTTACAGTCTATCAAAGCTTTGTCAGTACAAGTTAGTCTATCACTGTAGTCACTGAGGATGTGTTCCATTGTTTGTCTTGGATGTCGACAAGGGCAGTTGCTTGTTGTTGCTGGTCCCCACTTGTGGAGGTTGCTGGCTGTCCTTCCAACCTTCGCTCTTGCTCAGTTCAGGGTCACCCAGTTCTTCCTTGGAAGATTCGTTCCACGTGAGAGATGTTCTCTAGTTTCTTGGATAGCCTTAACCCTGCACAGTGAAAGAATTACCACATAAACAGATTGAATGGTTTGAATGGCTACTTAAACGAAGCTACACAAGCACACAGATAACCTTTTCTGGTTATTCGACATAGAGGGACATCCATTGCAAACGATTCATTAATTCATTGTATACCATTATTTGATCTGGATATTCATTGATATAAAAATACGCTAAGCCAATTTCATGTTGGCACGTACGTTATCGTCCTACACCACTTTTTAATGATGGGATCGTCCGATCGCCAAAGCAAAAAGATTGTTAATTTCATCTGATGTCGTTGTTGAGTCGAATGTAAAACTCAAGAATAACATATAATTTCTTGGACTTCGGGGTCTGTACTGTCTAAAGATTGTACAATAATATCATGGGGTCTGCGTTCGCGCCGGGTGTCTAGACAATAGGGTATGTCACAAACTCCTACAACCAGATATATTCTAACACTATATTAACCAGAGTACTTAAATAAGTATGTTTACGCTTGAACAAGGTGGTACAATAAAATCTTAGGTCTGCGCCAAACATCTATATAATAAACGGCGGTAATATACAACAGATGGAGGTTACGACTGTGAAATTTCCATGGGTTTTGCTAGTATTATATATTCTCATCTCAGCTGCTCTTTGGTATGGATGACCGTTGGGACGCCAAAGATGACCTGTCTACCAGATTTTTTTCAACTTACTCGATCTTTGGCCTCCCGGAGCATAAACACAGTCCATTCTCGGATGTTGTCCTCCCACCTATTCCTTTGTTTGCCCCTCCTCCTTCCTCACTGTACAGTTTCTTGTGGGATTGTCTTTGCGAGACCTAATGAACCTGTGATATGGTCATATAACTTCGTTTTCGGCGATTACATTTTTGTAGTAAGTAAAATTCGAACTGGGATTATTGATTTAAATAAGAGATGCTCAAAAAGGTCTACTAATTAGATTAAAGGAGTGGAAAGCTAACAGTGTTCAATCCTTTAGATAGAACAATATTATAAAGAATCATGTAAAAGGATGTATAACTACAAAAGAGATTGGGAAAACTATTACTACGACGAGAGAGACAACATGCATTGTACCTGCTGCTACAATAACTACACAGCCGTCACATCAATAAGAGACAAGCAGTCTCGACACACAGCTACTACTATTACGAGAAGTCGCATATTAGGGACGACGCGCACCGGCCGTCATATCTCTTTACGCGTCGAAGAGTCGTGCATAATGCTACAGAGACATGTGGATGTATGTGTGTATGTATCTGTTTGTGGGTTTGATGATGACTTTTAAAGTATTAAACCTGAGAATGTGAAGTTAGATAGGAATAATTCTTTTTCCATGTATGCAAAATATTCTAATCTGGTTAAATTTATGTTTGTTTTGGTTTGTTTTGTTATTTTTGTTACATTTTGTGTATAAATCAATCTAAGCTGATTTTTTTTCACGTCTGATTTTAATAGAATTTAAACAATAAGCAAATTAAAGTACATTATAGGAATTAAGAAGAATTGACCACATTTCGATCATCTAAAAACCGTCTCATGATTGTTTCTTCATGAATTTACAACTTTTCGAGGTCCATAACTTCAGTTGTGTAATTTCTAATTTCAGACATTTCTCTCTATAACAACAAGCTTTTGATTACACGAGTTTTACTTTGAAATATTGTTCGAGTCCGTCAGCTTGCATATATACGCCATAATGTTGACACCAATTTTCGTCAATTCCATCAGGAACGTTGTCAGAGTTTTGTTCTTAAACCTCAGGCGAGCCAAATTGAAAACACCGCCGTCTGTTCTGTAGACAATGATCATACGTCTAATGGCGGCCTCGAACATTGTTAAAAGTGCTGGGGCAATAACACTGCGTTGCTTGAAGCCCGATTTGACCTGGAAAGGAACGCTTTCATTATCAAGGGAACGGATTGTGGAGTACATGCCATCGTAGAGGTTCTTGATAAAATGCGCCGGTGCCACTTATGGCGCCTCCAACACGTGTCTTCCAGGATAAAGATGGCAGTATACAAAGCTGTCTGACTCCCGACGCTTTTCTATACCTCAGAAACCTGGACGACATATCGTCGCCACTTAATCGCCCTGGAGAATTCCATCAACGTTGCCTTCGGAGATATTTGCACATCCACTGGTAGTATTACCGTATTAAGATCACCGTCTTCCAGGAGGCCGAGATAACCAGCGTTGAAGTCTTCGTCATCAAAGGTCAACTGAGATTGGGTGACAACATGGTTAGGATGCCAGACTCCTTACTGCCGAAGCAGATTTTCTATGGCCAACTGAGAAAAGGAAACCGCAGTCAGAATGGTCAGAAAAGTGCTACAAAGATCTTCAAGAAGTGTGGTGTCGACTACAACTTGTGGAAGTCGCATGCCATGAACAGAAAAACTTGCAGAGGGATCGCGTCTGAGGGAGCCAAGACTTTTCTCTACCATGAGGGGCTCACTACAACGACGATACGCAATAATTACGTGAACACACCCGTTCTCATTAGATGGCTGAAATTAAACGACGTTTAACCTGACTAGTACCAAGCGATTGACCATTTGGAAATGCCAGGCGCTAACCCTAACCCTAATCCTAAAACTAACCCTAACATTAACCCTATCTGCACAATAATTATACAACCCTGAAGATGCCTTTAGCAAGACTTTAGTATAACCTGCTAATCGACACTTATCCGATGAACTTACTGCACTTGTAACGAAAGACCCCGAGCGCTCCACCAGCAGAAATTTTCCAACCCTTACTGTCGAGGCCCCTAGATGCCGAGAGATTTTCTATTCTAGTATGTTCTTTCCGGGGACCGCTTTTCTCTAGAATTCCCTCCCTGCTTTCTGTTTCCATGACTGTACCAACGTACCTAAATTTAAATGTAATGTGAACAAATATCTTGTGGCTCAGCTCGCAACACATGTTGCTCTTATAAATCTGACTCTTATCACAGTAGCCCCTTACACTTCAGTTGCAATATGTCTTGTTTGGGGTAAATAAAAGTTTTGAAAATATTATGATGTTGACTAGCCCTCTTTTGGGAAAAGGTCGGGTAACATATAATAGAATATATCGAGAGTCGTACACAGTTCAAACGGTGACTTGGATAACATCTCCTTTCGTCTCGTGATGAGAGTTGCCTCTCTTTCATGCCCTTGGAGCATCTCATTCTCCAACCTCAGGAAGGGGTACTAGCTTACTCCACATCAAAAAAAATATATGGTGACACAACAGAACAACTGCCTACTGGGTGTAAGTTCAGTTCTCAATCGTGTGTCAAGGCTTCCTGGAGAGAATATTTTTATTTCATTCATTCGTTCGTTTTTTTTTTGTTGTTTTGTTTTTCAGTTATTAAATGTTCAAACATTTTTTTTCTTTTACTATCAAAAGCCAATCGTTGCACAGGTACTTCGGCTAGTCTGTAAATATGACCCCGAATCGAGAATGCGTAAACAAAACCCAACATATAAAGTGGGTGTGTCTCTACATCAGTGTATGTGAAATGCGGTTTGAAATCTCAACTCTGCACGCATTGAACTTGAAAATCGATACGAAAAGTCTACAGTATAAGTCCTGTTTTTTAAACTCAAATTATGTTTCTCGAGTAAAACAATCTAACATATGAAATAACACGGACGCTCTTTCCTTTCCGCCGCCTTCTCCATGACCCTGAAATCCAGACTATTGTTGTAATGTATCTCCCCAACCTCCTTCTCTTTCTCCTTCTCTTTCTCTTTGTCTTTGTCTTTGTCTTTGTCTCTTTCTCTCTCTCTCTCTCTCTCTCTCTCTCTCTCTCTCTCTCCCCCTCTCTCTCTCCCCCTCTCTCTCTCTCTCTCTTTCTGTTTGTAACTCTGTCCGGGAATGCAATTGAAACCAAAGCTATATTCGAAGAGTAAACAACGTATCTCGAATAAATTTTTCCGTGGAATCCAATTTATTTTTTTACAATAATATCGTGGGATCTGCGTTCGCGCTGGACATTGATCAACAATAAAGATGAGGTTTTACTTTATTTTACATTAGCATGGAAACCGGATAAAAAGTCGATGGAAAAAAAATCTCTCTAAATCTCCCCACCACCGATTAATTTTGTTCTCCTAAAAGAATGATTCTAACAATGACCCGTGGCGCAGTGGATATAGTACTAAGTTAAATTCAGTTCTAAGTGATAGTGATCTGAAAGTTGAAGGTTCAATCCTTAGTGCGGGCGATACGAAGAATTGCGAATTACTGACGACACAGCTGGCGGAACAAGGGCATGCTACCCCCATTGATTAAATAAAGGGTTCCGTTCGAAATTCCGTCCAGATTCCCGAGTTTAACAGAAATATTCCCGAGTTCGAAGTGATACACCTGAAGAAGGCCGGAGGTTACAGCGGCCGAAATGTTGTGATGATAACACTCAAGATGAGAAATGTAGTCCGAATAACCAAAATTATACAACAAATTAAACATGCTTATATTTTGTTCGTGTCAATATTGAAAAAGTATACATGAGCTTTGTAGGTGTATATGGTGTAGTTTCTGACTTTTAGTTGGACACACACACTGACAAATAGTTTATATAGTAGATAATTTTAATTATAACTTGAAAAATTAAAATTACAGCAATTACAAAAATAAGTATAAAAATGATAAAATTACCATCTGCATTTTTACTTTTTAATTGCTACCCCCCCCCCTAATAATAATATCGGGGTCAGGACTGGGAGTAGGAGGACACATTCATGCTGGGAGTCACTGTCAGTGTATACTATATTTGTGTTGAGCCTTAGTCATTGTCTTACATTCTTTTTTTAATGGCAATCGCTCCAGACAAGGCATGAAGCCACTTGTAAGGAGCTAAAAATACAACTACTTCAAGGTCAAAAACTAGCCAACGATAAGTGTTAGATGGATAGATTCTGACTCAGAAAATAGCAGTTCTTCCCCCTTTGTCAGAAACATCGGTCATAGAATGTGAGGACTAAAAGAGAAAATAAGGGAAGTGAGGGTTGTGAGACTGCCGCAAGTAAACCCAAGGACAACTTTCTCTTTGTCTCTGGATACAATTAAAAGTAAAGCTCTAAAGTAAGATCAAACTTTTCTAAAAATGTGGTATTAATTTTATACCAGTGATTTTGACAATAATATCGTGGGGTCTGCGTTCGCGCCTGATATCTGTAAACAGCGAAGACAACGTGTTACTTTATTTGATGTATTAGTTGAAAATTCAAAAATACAGGAGCCGAAAAAAATAGTAAGATTTTTTGGTTCAGGGCTAGGAGCGTGAGTTCACAGGCGCTATCATTCATTCTCGGGCAACGCCGGGTGTGCTTGTTAGCTGTCCATAACGCGAGTGGATTTAGATATTTTAGACTGCGCAACAAAAACAAACATTGGATGTCTTGCCTTTCAGAACAAGAGGAATGAAAGATAGGAAACATCCGGTAGTTTTTTGGGGTTTTTTACAGATGAGCCGCTTCGATAGTTCTGCCATGTTCTGATAAGGAATATTCTACGAACGAAGAATTAGAGTCTCTTTTACTTGTCTCCTCACGAGGGCAGAGTTAGACACAAGGTCTTTTTATTCTATGGGGATATGCAGCAACCAAAAAATGGCACTCTGGGCAATACAAAAATAAAAAATTGACTCAGTCAACAAAGGATCTCACTTCCTCGAAGCGGGGCCAGAACAGATGCTGCACCTTGATCCTAATCCGAAGGTCAAGGATGGACAATTCTAGTGAATCTATTGGAACAAGTATTCGGTATCCTATTTACTTTCTTTCTTTTTTGCCTTAAATTTTATATACTAACCCTCGCTCTTTTTCTCCCCTCTCTCTCTCTCTCTCTCTCTCTCTCTCTCTCTCTCTCTCTCTCTCTCTCTCTCTCAATTTCTCTATTTTCGCTGTCCAGAAATAAAACTGCATTCGACGGAATATCCCAAACTTGGAAGCTTTGTTCCGGGGCTGCTTTGATATTATCCGAGGTTTCCATTGGCATCATTTTGCCAAGTTAGGGGCTGACTTTACAGTACCAGTTTGTCATCTTTGTCGGAATGTGTTATGGAAAAGGAAAGAGAAAGAAAAAATAAGAAGTAAAGAGAGATAGAGAGTAAGCAATAGAGCGCGAAAGAGAAAAGTGTGATATATATATATATATATATATATATATATATATATATATATATATATATAGAGAGAGAGAGAGAGAGAGAGAGAGAGAGAGAGACGAAAAAAAAGAAAGCAAAGAAAATAGATTGGAGCATCAGTATCTGTATAGTCCGATCGAAAGATCCTCACGAATGGTGGGGTCTGCGTTTGCGCCGGAAGTCAATAAAAATAAATAGGCCACACATTACTCCTATCTCTGTATACATGCATAAACTAGATTACCTAAGGTGCTTAGATAAGTATATTTACTTTTGATCAAAGAGGGTACACTAAT
>OY744527.1:30516155-30561155 GCA_963556195.1 Sepiola atlantica | reverse complement strand
CCAACAGATAATTGACACTTTGCTAAGCGGTTTGGATTTTTCAATAGGCTATCTGGACGATATTCTCATACGTAGTCAAAATGTTGAACAACATAGAGATCATGTATTTCAAGTGTTTGACAGAATAAAAGAATACGGCTTCACTTTGAAGGAGGCAAAATGTGAATTTTTTTTTGAACAAATAAAATACCTGGGTCATATATTAAATAAGGACGGGGGAAAACCCGACCCGGATAGGTCCACAGCAATAAAAGACATGCCAGAGCCTCAAAATGTAACTACATTGCAAAGTTTTTTAGGGCTCGTTAACTATTATCAAACTTTTATTAAGAATATGCATAAATTGCGCGCGCCTTTGAATGAACTATTAAAAAAGGACAAAAAATGGTACTGGACGCCGGAATGCCAGTCGGCATTTAAGCAGTTAAAAGATGTACTAACATCAGATTTATTTCTGATTCATTTCAATCCAGAACAAGAGATTATTGTCGCAACCGACGCAAGCGCTTATGGAATAGGGGCATGCATTCTACATAAAATGCCGGATGGGTCCACTAAACCGATCGCCCATGCGTCGAGAACCTTACTGCCAGCCGAGAAGAATTATTCCCAAATTGAGAAAGAAAGCACTGGGGATCATATTCGGAGTTACAAAATTCCACCGTTTTTTACATGGTCGAAAATTCAAATTACAAACTGATCACAAGCCGCTTATAACCATTTTCGGTTCAAAAAAAGGGATACCAACTTACTCAGCCAACAGACTGCAAAGATGGGCGACCATCCTGCTAAATTACGATTTTAGTATGGAATTTCTTGCATCTGCGAAGTTAGGTCACGCTGACGGATTGTCGCGATTAATCCCGAAATCAAGGGAACCGCTGGAGGACACAGTAATAGCGTCACTACAAAGTGAAAAGGACTATACACAAATACTGTGCAATACGATCAGGGAATTACCAGTGACTTTGAAAGATATAATAAGGGAGGCTGAAGAAGATAGTTTCATCAAAGAAACGAAACAAAAAATGCAATCAGATGAATCGGCGGCGGAAGTTTATTCTATGTGCAATGAGGTACTGTTGTACCGAGAAAGGGTGGTAATCCCAGCCACGCTGAGGAAAAAAATTTTAAAGGATTTTCATACGGGGCACCCTGGGGCTACTAGAATGAAGAGCCTCATGAGGTCCTACGTTTACTGGGAGAGCATGGACACTGATATTGAAGACATGGTAAAGTCGTGTAAGGGATGCGCATTGGCTGCAAAAGCGCCCCCAATACAATTTAGCCAGTGGCCTAAAGCTGACCATCCATGGTCAAGGATACACGTGGACTTTGCAGGTCCATTGGAGGGAAACTATTACTTAATAGTTGTTGATAGCTTTTCAAAATGGCCTGAGGTATTTAGATGCAAGAGTCCAACGACGGATTTTACAATCAGTGCTCTTCACGAATTGTATGCTAGGTTTGGTGTGGTCGATTGTTTGGTGTCGGACAATGGCACGCAATTCACGTCAGCAGATTTTAAAAGTTTCTGCGAGGATTTCCAGGTCAACCACATAACAACGCCAACCTATCATCCTCGATCGAACGGTCAGGCAGAGAGGTTCGTGGACACGCTAAAAAGAGCCCTGAAAAAAGCTAAAGGAACGCCTTCAGGAAAGGCGTTACAACAGTTTTTACAGGTGTACCGAATTACACCAAATGAAAGCGCTCCATCAAAGATGTCGCCGGCAGAGTTAATGTTTGCGAGGAAAATTAGGCCGGTCTTCGAGAAACTTTTGCCTAAACAGGTAAAACCGCCGAATACTACAGTTCCTAAAAAGAGGTATTTACCTGGGGAAAAGGTATTTTTCCAGGTACACAAAAATAATAGTATGATGTGGGAACTAGGAAAGGTCAAGCAGAGGATCGGGCGGATGGTTTACATAATCGAAGGTCCAAAATTTACTCACAAGAAGCATTTGAACCAAATTTGGAAACGTGTCACTGATGACGACAGACAACCTCCTGTTGAACAAGAAGTAATGGACCATAGATATGACACGTTCGACCTGGTAACACCACAAGCAGCCGAACAACGCCGGTCTTCCAGAAAAAGAAAAAGGATCGATCCCATAGAGATCAATCCCAGGAAAAAGAGCTATACGATCATTCCAGGGGAATGAAAAGCTCGGAAGGGGGGTGTTGTGGGGTACAAATCACCCCTATTGAAGAACTAATAGAAGCAACCATCTATAATAAATACCATGGTTGCAAAGACTCAAACAGAGGACATTCCTATTCATGTTTTACCGCATGGTAGGAATCCGGTCATCTCCTACCACATTTAGTGGCGTTACTGTATTGCTATGAATAAATACATTGTATATTTTAACCTGTCACAATTTGTGGTTGTTATCTTTGTGACCCCTAGCACGGGTCTACAACAGTAATCCATTTAGCTTGTTCTCGTTCCGTCAGCCATGACTAGGTAGAAATCTTACACCTTAAGCAGTTTGTATTCTAGTATCACCTGCAGTCCAGAAGACTTTCACATAGAACTGATTATCACTTAGCACTTTAGCCGTTGCGTCACGGGTATTTGCGAACAATTCTAGTATGAATTTAAGGAGCCCTATTGTTGGTTTTAGATGTGTAGTCTTTCTACTTATTTATATATATATATATATATATATATATATATATAATATATATATATATATATATATATATATATATATATATATATATATATATATATATATGAGAAATGAAAAAGAAAAAAACAAAAAGATGTTTTTTTATGTATTCATCAACGTTTCGTCTTTATTTGTAAGACTTCCTCAGGATAATAATTTTAAGAAAAATGGCATGCAAGTACATGAAAATATTGGGTTGACATGATGGGTGAAAGAGAAGAAGTAGTAGCCACTACTGGGAGCGCAGGACCGAGGCCTGGGCTGAGAGAAGTCAGTGGCAAGGAATGAAATTAATGTGGATGGCTGTGAGTGAAAAAGTAGAGGGGTGGGAGTGAATGAAATTAATGTGGGTGGCTGTGAGTGAAAAAGTGGAGGGGTGGGGAAAGAAGAGGGGAGGGGGAGGTTCTGTGTATTTTGTGTCATAGTTTAAGAAAAGATTTGAAGAAATGAAGGTGATTTGAAAGTGGGGGGTGGGTGGTTAAGAGTGTGAAAGAAGTAGTCGAAAGGGTGAAATGGGTGAGGGGGAGAGGGGAGATTTTGTTGTGGTTAGGTGTGAAATTTTGGGAGAGTAGGAGTATTTGACCAGCTGGCTATGTCAGGAATGTGTGGATATAAGTAAGTTAGAAGGAAAGTGTTGAAATGTGCTGAAAATATGAAAATGAGAGGGAGGAAAAAAGAAAAAGAAACAGAAGGAGAAAATTGATATTAATTTTGGTGAAAAATAGGTGAAATGTAGTTTTGTGTAGGCAGTGTTGATTGTTTGAAATTAAATTGAGGGCAAAACACCTAATCAGAAAATAATTCAATAGTTTAACGGTGAGTCAGTAATTGCTTCAGTTAATATAATTTCCTTCGCAACATCGGAACACGAGACACATTGTAAAAAAAATAAAGGGTTTATTTAATTAAAATCTATTAAACGAGTTTTATTCTAGAAAATGTCTAAAACAATAGGCTTAAGCTTAAAGAGTCTTAAGAAAAAAATGAAATTCAGGGAATTTGGCTTAATTAGTGTCTAATAACTATGAATCAAATTTAATGCAAGTCTAAAATATTAAAATTTTAAAATTAGAGTTTGTCCCCATATAATGCCCCCCCCTCCAAAACACTTTTAAATATTCCAATAAACTGCAATTTTGGGATTATTTATTAATTGATGTAAAATACTTTTTTAAATTTCACAAAAATTGGAGCATCTGAATTTTCACAAAAGGCTTCCATACCTTCTTATCTCTTTTGCATAAAACTAAATTAAACTAAAATTTTGTCGAGTGCTTTCGATTTGATTCATTATCAAGCGGTGTTAGTCTT
Organism: Sepiola atlantica; assembly: GCA_963556195.1. NCBI lineage: Eukaryota > Metazoa > Mollusca > Cephalopoda > Sepiida > Sepiolidae > Sepiola > Sepiola atlantica. Next base: position 30,557,163 of record OY744527.1, on the reverse strand, counting down.
TATAACTATGTAAAAAAGTCTGATCAAGCCGTAACAGTCCGTGTTTTTAATAATGTTACCCAAATATATATATATATATATATATATATATATATATATATATATATATATATATATGAGTAGCATATTACATACTTTTATGATCATTAAGAAACAACCAATAGTCTGCAAACAATCGTCGATAAATAGCAGCTAATTAATTTAATAAATCACGATTTAAAATTACTTAACCAGAAAAATCAAACTCCAGTTTCTTTCAGGTTTATTTATTTCGCTTCTTTTTTTTCTTTTAATAATAAACTAATTAGACGCGACCGTGACCAATTGAGTCACTACTACTATCAGTAGTTATTCTACTTTGATTTCATTCATACATTCATAAACTGTGACGTCATACCTGTTAAGACATTCTTCTTGCATAACAAAAGATAATAAGTCGCTTTACTATCATGGATATTACAGAAGTAAAGATGTTGCAAGATTAGAAGACCATGTGTAAAAAAATGATAGAATCTGAAATGTTCCACATAAGTTGTATGTAACAGTAGACGTGTACAGGAAGTTGAAACATGGGTGGAAGTCTGAAATGACACGTAAAAAGAAAAGTATTTCCCTTTAGCAGTGAAACTCGTTGTATCAAGTAACAGTTCCTGAAGCTTCGTCATTGTTTATCCACCACGAGGGTGGCCGATGGGGAGCTGATGTGCTGTGATAGAATGAAAGAATATCACATCAATGGAAATGAGTCATTGAGCAACACTGTTGTTGGAGGTTGTGTCTTTTATGTTGTAAATGCTAAAATGTGGCAGAGACAAAGATGGAATCTTCAGCTGCCACATTACCACTGCGACTACGACCGAAGTGAGTGATCTGTGAAAAACAATTGAAGTTTTTTCAAAACATAACTCAATCCCAGAAATAAGGAATATTTTAGCATGTATGTTGTGTGATTAATATATATATAGAGAGAAAACTTTAGGGGAAACAAACATTGGTTTACTCAGCTTTAGTATTATAATAGATTAGGTTTATTTATTGTTGTTATTATTTTCGACTTTTAAACATTGGTATTTAAAAAAGCAATGTGTTTAGAATGACATTAAGAATACAAAAAAATAATAAGTTGAAACAGTGTTTTGTTTATTGGTGTTTGTTTTTATTCTGTGTTAGTTTAACTTTTAGGTGCAAGCAAATTCCTGTTCGTGGTTCGTGCTTTTTTGGAAGCTCACAATATGCAATGTTAGGAGAAAAGTTTTTTGGGAAAAAAGTTTTTTGGGAAAAACTCAAATTAAGGAACCGATGAGAACCATGAATGGCGTTAATCTCGCTTTTCGAACTTTTTGCGTCTGGGAAAGAAGGATTATTCTTGGACTTATTTATTTCCAAATCGCAAAACGGTAAATACTTTCAAATGTTTTTGTTATTCAGACAATTGTCATCCCCTAAAATTGCTTAGACAAATAATCTTCCGTTTCCTAAACTGTAAATATAAAAAAAAACGATAAAAAAAGAAAAGAAAATTAATTTACACATTTTGGAGGGCTTCTTTTTTTCAAACCTGTAAAAACGCTGCGTCATCAGTAAAGAAGAGGAAGTCATCAACTGAGCAGTTGACTGATCACGTGACAACAGGACAACGATAAACACGTTTTATTTATTTTTATTTTGAAGAAGAAAATAACTATTACGTGGCCTTTTGCTTTAAAACGAGTTAAACAAATAAAAACAATGCATAAAGACGTCTTTAGTTTGATTGTCAACAGCCAATTTGTTTTAGAAAAGGCAGCCATCGGTGACACATGTAGGAACGTATATATTCCTATGATTTCCAGTATCTCAGACTTTTGGTAATCTCAGACATAGCTTAGTGGTACAAACTTAGCTGGGGGCCTTAATCACCCAAGGTTCATATGAAAATCCTTTCTACTTGAGACTTCAGACTCTAACTACCAATCTATATAATACTACGTTAAAGCGATTTCATGTTCGTACGTACGTTATTACCTTTCACCCATTTAAAAATGTGGTCGCCACAGAGCCGTAAAGCAAATCACTTTTAAAATATGATTCTATATCGTTGTTGTATAGTATGCAAAACTTGAAATTAAATTAAATACATTTTCGTGGCCTTGTGGTGAGCATCAAAGCTTAGTATATTTTATATTTTTTGCAAATAAATAATTCAAAGTGTAGTATCTGTTCTGTCCAAAGGACAATAATAGCGTTCGCGCCAGACATCAAGAGAAAAGAAAATATCTGTCAAACCCCTGCAAGGGTTTAGGACATAGACACCAATAAACAGATATACGACCCATGTCTAAAAAGTATCCAACCTTTTTTCCGTGCGAAATAGAGACGATAGAGCGGCGTCACTGTACACAGTGAAGGAAGACACTTTCATGCACATGTGTGAATTGTGTCACCGCTTTCCTGCGCGTTAGTCGCTACCTGTCGGTCGCTGAGTGAGATGCTTCACAACGTGTTCGTCGGATTACCGATTCTCTCAAGATAACTGAACGGTAAGGCATCAAATTTTATCAAAAGCTTGCTAATTCTCAAACGAAAACAATTCGTAAGATTCAGCGGGTGTTTGGAGAAGATGCGATGGGTGTAACACAAATCAAGGAGTGGTTCAACCGATTAAAAAATGGCCGCACATTAGTGGATAGTGGCCAGCGTTCTAGCAGGCCCCAAACTGTTGTGAGAGTGCGAAATTTGGTCATAGAAGATCGTCGTTCAACCGCGCGGGAGATCGCTCAAGAGGTCGGAGTGAGTAAAGATTCCGCACATGCAATTTTGCGTGATGATTTAAACATGCACGGAGTTGTTGTCACAGGAACAAAAGGGCCTCGGTTTCAAGTTGCACAGAACCTTCTGGAAACCGTCAGCACTGATCCTAGGTTTCTGAACACCGTGATAACTAGAGATGAGTCATGGGTGTATGAGTACGACCCAGAAACAAAAAATAGTCGTTGCAATGAAAGCATCCCGAGTCTCCAAGGCTAAAAATAGCGCGACAGGTGCGAAACAAAATCAAGGTGATGCTGACTGTCTTCTTTTATTTCCGTGGAATTGTGCATCACGAATACGCACCAGAAAGACAAACAGTGACAAAGGAGTACTATCAAAGTGTTCTCCACGCCGGAGTTCGACGCAAAAGACAAGACATGTGGACGACAAAAAACTGGCAATTGCATCACGACAACGCCCCCGTATATTCATCCCAATTGAACCAACATTTCTTGCAAAACATGGAAGTCCAGTCGCTCACTAACCTCCTTACACTTCAGGCATGGCTCCTTGAGACTTCTAGTTGTTTCGAAAATTGAAAACGCCACTGAAAGATTCCCGTTTTGAGACTAGAGAAGAGATAATGGGGAACGCGACGGCGGAGATGAACACCATTCCGAAAGAAGACTTCCAAAGATATTTCCGGCAGTGGATGGATCGGTCGGCTAAGTGTGTGCAAGCACTAGGGGGCTATTTTGAAAAGGATTAAGGTCTCAACCCCGTCAGGTATTTGAAATATTTTTTTGGTCTAAGGTGGGATAATTTTTAGACAGATCTCGTATTCTGAAACTATATCCTTAGACCTAATAGGTCCCTCACTGTCAACAAAGCTCCAGTCCCTGTCCCATCGCCGCAATGTAGCATCCTTGTGCTTTTTTTAAAAATACTTCAACGGATTATGCTCCGATGAATTGGCTACTCTGGTCCCCCTCGATGTAAATTCACTAGACCAACTCGACAATCAACTAAATCCCATCCATTCACTGTGAAAGTCCCCAAATGCTGGAGAGTTTTCTACTCCAGCAGCTTCTGTCCTCGTCCTGCTGGCCTCTGGAACTCCCTCCCTGCCCCCTGTTTCTCCCGACAGTACTGACATGCAGAAATTTAAAACTAATGTAAACAGACATCTCGCTGCGCCGATCCCAATTTAGGTTAACCCTCCCCCCTCCTCAACCGTCTCCCTTTTTTTCTCAGTAGCCACTTACGTCTACAGTGGCGGCCTGCAATGTTTGGGGTGAACTATGTTAAATATATATATACTATGAATTAATTTTTATTAAATATTAAAGTGTATTTACCTACACATAACGTTGTTTCGGACTTACGTCCTCATCAACGCAGAAAGTGATGGTTTACTGCGGTCAGACGGGTTCGAACGCACTTCGTAGATTCAAAAGAGAATCACGATCCTACGACCTTATCCATTAGGCCAACGGAAATCGCCACAGATATTACTGAAATTAAGATACATTTAAAGCCAGCGACAGGGTTCAAATATCAATCTGAGTATTTAGATGCGAATGTTTCAGTTTTAAGAAAGATTGTGAAATAATATCGGCCGGACGTCCATAGAATGGAAATATTTCACAAACTCTTACAAGGCTTTAGAGATAGACCCCCATATGCACGAGTCAATATAGAACAGATGAAGCCTATTACTGTGGAATTCCCACAAATCCTGTTGATCTGTATAATAATACATGGATGTATTTCGCATTCGTACGTACGTGATCGCCAATCATCCTTTTTTTATAAAATATGAGATCGTATGATAGCCAAAGATGAAATACAAAAAGCAACCAACTTATATATAAAATAAATACTCTTAATAAGTGTGTGGCTCCAAAGTATCTGACATGGCCCACGGATTCCAAATGTTGATACACCAAAGGTACGAGCGTATAAATAGCGGCGACATGAATGACCTGGCATGGGCGCTAGGGTGCGTCGAAAACTACTACCGTCAACTGTCACGCTCTATACCCATTCAACATAACTTTTAAATTGCTTTGTTCCCAAAACCCGCATTTATACTGTAGCCAGGACATTGAACATCGTAGCCGTGATGGTAATTATGTAAATATAGATTGTGAAACTCTCTATTTACATAATGTTAGGTTTGTGTATATATTTATATATTTGCGTGTAGAGTATACACTCCTAAACTAATTAACTGATCATTATAAACTTTGGAACACAACTACTAGACGTAAGGGTGGGTAATGTGGGCTGTATATAGTTTAATTCAGTTTTATGAAAATGAGCAAAGAGGGAGCGTGTCCTTCGTGAATATTCAGATACCTTCTATTTGATATATTCGCCAAATTTCAATTACTTTGAGGTATTTTTAAAAGGTTTGAGCAAAACATCGTATTTGAAAATTGGAATATTTCAGATTTGCATTAAATTCGATCCATAGTCATTAGACAGCAATTAAGCAAGACTCCCTGAATTAAATTTTGTTCTTAAGACCCCTCAAGCTTAATCGTTAAATTTTGGACATTTTCTAGAATCAAAATAATGTAACAGATTTTGATCAAATTTGCAATAAAGATTCATAACTAACGGTTCAGTATTATTATAACTTGCTTTTAATATTCGTAAGGGTGGATCCAATTAATGAAAAACTGTTCTGTTCGGTGAATGAACGTGTATAGGCCAACGTCGAATATTATGGTATATTTAAATTATATTTATCGGAGAGGCCACTGTTCTAGAAAAGAACTGTATTTTTTTTATCTCAAATTCTTTTTTTGTTTCGTCAATCCATTACGGGCCTCGTAATTAAGACTTATTAACAAGCCATTAGGGTTGGAGATTATATATATATATATATATATATATATATATATATATATATATATATATATATATATATATATGTATGTATACTTTGTGTGTGTTTGTGCTTCTGGTAATTGCAATGGAGGCAAGGATAATTCTTTGATTTTAATTTTAAGTTATTGTTAATGATTTCTATTATGGTGCTCTGCCTTTGATTAACTCTCATTAGCGCCAACAAATGACAGAACTAGGATTGTAATATCTACTTCGCCTCCGGTAAAAATAAAATGGAGGGGATATTCTTTAGAACACTTCTGAAGTTACAAGATTGAATATCTGGTCGCCATTTCAATGCGAAGGGAAATAGCTTTATTACTTGAAAGTAGCCAAAAAAATGTAACTTTTACTTGCGGAATATTACCTATGCCTACGCATGCGCACATATACATCCGTGTACCTACGATCTTACACGGTAGTATTAATGTATACTATGTTAAAATGCACACATGTCTACGCATGCGTGAATTCATGAAAATAGATTAGGTATATAAATTAATACATACACACATTACTACATAAATACATACATACATATATAGGACAAATTGATGAAGGGACGTACATAACTAAGAATTGTTTTACTTTTAACATATTTTATTCATGCATATATATATATATATATATATATATATATATATATATATATATATATATATAGTCTCGGAAGTTTCTCAACCATTAAAACTGTATAAAAAAAAATAAATAAAAAAAATAAAAAAAATAAAAAAATAAAATAAAAAAACTTATAGTCTCAAGTCTTCCAGTGGAAAATCACTCATGTAAGTCAATTTATTTTTTACAGTTATTATATTAGTTAGTTTCTAACACTATTTTAAGGGATCATCAGTTGTTTACCATGAAAAACTGTTTCTGGAATTTAAAAACAAGACAGTATTTAATTTCATGGCTTCCCAGCAGAGTTGATCAGACCCCACTTCCCTTAAAAGACAAAAACATAAACGTTCCTTATATTAAATCTACGTTTTGTTCCATATAAATGTTTTGCTAACTTATATTAGTTATTTAAGACAAAAAAAAAAAAAAAAAAAAATTTCTTTACCTGCGCTGTTCGTCTGTCTAATAAAATTTATCCGTTACTCACAAAAATGTTGCTGCATTTTAAAGTGTTTGGACGAATCCATGACACTATTATTTAAGTGATTAATGTATTATTTTTAGTTTGATATTATAAATATAAAAAACATCAACACATCAAAAAATAAAAGATAAATAAATAAATATGTATATACATATATATATATATATATATATATATATATATATATATATATATATATATATATATATACATACACACATACATATATATACCTTTAGTTCCTCCTTTTCTCCCTCGTCCTACTTTGTTGTCCATCTCCCCGTTGTTGTCAACCGCAAATAAATATTAATCTTCCTTGTTCACTATAGTTTTTCTAATCTGCGTTCACAACTGTCGACTTTTTTTCTTTTCTCATTGTTTCAAATCTGCGTCTATAAGTTAACCGTTAATTTGTTCTCTTTTTCTTCTTCTTCTTTGCCAACTCCCGGTGTTTAAAATGGGCGTTCATAACTGTCGGTTTTCTTCTTCTTCTTCTTCTTCTTCTTCTTTTTTAACATTTCGTTCTTTCTTTCTACTGTATTTTTATTGTTTTTCTTATTATAATTAGCAGATGTGTTATATATACGTTTATTCATATTATATTATTTCTATTTATATATACTATGATTTGTTCTATCAGTTTATTTTGATTAATTTGATAAGATTTAAAAGCATCAGGATGGCGAGTAATTGCCTTATTTAATTGTCCAAATATTTTATTTTGATCGCCACCTTGGTTAATCATTCTTATTATTAGATCAGAAATTGGGGGCATGAAATCTACTAATTTTAAGGTAACACGAGCAATTCTCAGAAATTCAGACATAATACTCCCGTAAAATATATACACAGGGCTAGTACTATTTTTATATGGCATTCGCACGATACGAAAAGGGAATGAATTTCTTTTATCAAACAGTTTATAGATAAATATTTTATCTTCAATTTTTATATCCAAATCAAGAAAAGTAGCTTGTGTTCCCTTATGTTCACAGTTTAATTTTAACTCTTTAGGATATATTAAATGTTTAGTATTTGCAAACTCTTCGCTATCATTAATGCAAACAAGGTCGTCAATATATCGCCTACATCCATGATAACTATACGCTCTAGATATATCATTTTTTATTAGTGATGACATATATATATATTCCAGTCTATGTAAATATAGATCTGCCCAAAATGGAGACGGATCCAAACCCATTGGAATACCTATTGTTTGGAGCAATAATTTATTCCCTATTTGAAAGTAACTCTCTTTTATAAGGTGACTTATAAGCATTATCAGACCAGTTTTGGATACACTCGTCTTACCATTTTTATTTTTACACCAAAAGGCTTTAGATTTTGCAAAGTCTATGTATTTACCTTTTCCTCCTGCAAAAGCTAAATCTACAGTATTACCTAATTCTTTAATAAGTTCTTTATGGGGTATTTTTGTATATAATGTACTAAAATCGTATGTCGAGATTGATTTAGCCTGTTTACGAAAATTAATACGATCTAATTTTTCTTTTACTAGATCGGAATTATTTACCACCCAAAATAGGTTTATATTACTATAGAATTTACTTTTTTTATGGAAATTATTTATTTGATTTATAATTAATTTAAAGATTTTAGACACATCCTTACTTAAAGGTTTAGTGATGCACATTTTTGAGGCAACAATGAAACGGGCGCCAACTGGTGTTTTATGCATTTTAGGTATCCAATACATAGATGGAAGTTTTTTGTATTTTTCTTCTAATTTTAATCCTAATTTTTCACAAATAACAGTATTGTTTATAATGTTATCGCTTTTATTATTACTTAATTTATAAGTATCTGAAACTTCACCTATTATTCCTACTTCTAGCAATAAGCGTTGTATATAATACTTTTTACAGATAAAAGCTATGTTATTTGTCGCCTTATCAATAGGAACTATTACAAACCTATTTTGAAGCATTTCAAGCTCCGTAGTTATTTGTGGATTTCTAAGGAGGGGATTCGTTCTTTTAGGGTGTTTAAATTCTTTTAAACGTTCTACTTTTTTATTTACGAATCTAAGTATATTATTTTTCCATGCGTCAAATGTAGAGTGTAATAGTTTATGTTTTTTAGCCATGGATGCAGTGAAATTATCTAACGCTTTATTTATTTCCTTAACACATTTCGCATAATTTAAACATTTAGGTTCTCTATAGTTTGGGCCTTTACTTAAGAGTTTTCTTAATTTAGAATTTTTAACTATCGCTAGATTACCGGTAATTATATGCCCTATGTCAGTATTACATAAAGGGGAGGATTCACATTCACATGATGGTATATACATTTCATCATTATCATTGATATTTAAATTCTCTACAGTTTGTTTATAGTTAAAAATCTTATTCCGGATAGTTTGCCCTAGTTTATATGTTACTATTGGTTTCTGTTCCTCTTTTTTAAGTTGATTGGGCAGTGACTGAATGATTTCTGGATTATTAAATATTTTAGGCAGATTTATATCATCAAATCCTTTATTTTCATATAGGACTACACAAACATTTCGAGGTTTATTTTTTATACCCTCAGCAGGTGGCTTGTATAATTTTGTATCGATTATATCCATGATATACTCATACCATTGAGGAAGTTCTTCTATCCTATATATCATATCCGGGTTTAATAATATCTTAGATGCTATGTCTTTTAATACCTTTTTCTTGGTTTTATTAAGAAGTTTTCTAATGTAATTAAAAGACTCGGAAATATTATTCATGATAATCTCTTTAGTTTTCTTTAAAAATTCTTCGCATGAAACGGCAGATTCTCTATTGTTCCTATTTACATGTGGTCTATCTCTAGTACCGTAGCGAGGCAAAGCTGGATACAATCGCCCTACATTTTCTGATTCGTCTTGTAAATTATCTTTTTTTATTTTTACATTTAGACCATATGGATAAATTACTCGCATTTTCTTAATTATTTCATCTTCTTTATTTAGACGCATTTTAAGCGTATTATTATCTACCTTACCAGAACTATCATATCCATTATCTGTAAATTTTTCAATAATCTGTATTGAAAAAGACGATTTTCCACAGGTTTTTTCTTTAAAGTGGTTTACTACATGGACACAGCCTTTATTACTAGTTCTATGCAAATTCATCCGTCTATTTAAAGGTAGTACTGTTTCACCTACATATTGTAAATTACAATTTTTACAAGATAATAAGTAAACTAAATTTTGTGACCTACACGACAAATCTTCCCTCGAATGATTTAGGACTGGATAGATTCTTTTAGTTACATTAGATTGATATTCTTTAGATGTTATTAGAATATCACAAGTTTTGCATAACGAAGCTCCACAGGGAGCAATGTTAAAATTATTATCGGTCGGACAAGTCCCATTTGCCATTTCGAAAGAAGGAGCTCCTACTTCAGTGTCTCTAATGACAACGGCTTTACCCTGTCGAAATCTGCCCGACCTCCTTGGTGGATTTGCCCTAGGGGAACTCACTAGTTCTGAGGGCTGCCCAGACTTAGCTTGCAATCTCGTTTTAGTAACAATAGTTAATACTATTATTTTTATACATTATGTTTTATCAGGATGAAAACTTAAGCACCTTTGGTGCCAGAAAGGTATTCAAATATATATATATACATATATATATATATATATATATATATATATATATATATATATATATATATATATATATATATATATATATATATATAATTAACTTGTTACAAATATCCAAGGGGTATAAATCCGAAGGAAGTTGAAACCGGGTTTATGAGAGTGCTCAATGAAAATTCAGAGCAAAATATATTTTTTTGTTGGTGATTTTATTCCATTAATTGCGACAATATATATGTTGTTTCGTTAGCATTCATAATGAAAGCCAACTCTTCAAGCTTTAAATGGAATCACTGCCTAGAATCTTAAATTCAACTTCAACCGGAAATTGAAGATGCATAAAAGGGAGGGGGGACGAAGATGGCGCTTAGCCTATAGCGAGGACATGAAAGGGGGGGGAGACTCCAACTGGTGATATTTTAGAAAGTGTGGTGGGTGATATCTAGTGTCTGGGTCATCGTGACCTCAATTTCAACCGGGCCAGAGGGCCGGGTGGGTTTAATTTAATAATGAGAATAAAATTATGAAATTATAACGGTCATTTCTGTTTTAATAGGTGAGTATCGTGTAGATAAAACTATTTTTGATAATTTTAATTTAGGGTATTAATTGCTACTTTTGCATTCTATTTCAATGTAATTATTAATGGATTTTACAATGAGCTCAGTACCGGTAGTGAATTTTGTTGTGATAATATTTGTTAATTGTAATTTTCTCTCTCTCTCTCTTTCTTTCTCTCTCTCTCTCTCTTTCTCTCTCTCTCTCTTTCTTTCTTTCTCTCTCTCTCTCTTTCTCTTTCTCTCTCTCTCTCTCTTTCTCTCTCTCTCTCTTTCTCTCTCTCTTTTTCTTTTGCTCTCTCTTTCTCTCTCTCTTTATTTCTCTCTCTCTTTCTCTCTCTTACTCTCTCTCTCTCTCTCTCTCTCTGTATATTAACAGTCGGAAGCAATAAAGAAAGGAAGTTATAAAAAGGTTGGATTTGTCCATCATAAGAAAAAGGTTATATCTCCAGTGATAACAATATTGTTTATCCCGTAGATGTAGAGAAAAAAAGGGAGGGGTAAGACATAGCGAGCAGAACAACAGAAAACAAATTTGGAATTTTGTCTTTTTATTTTTATATTTAACTGACTTGGTTTCGGAATTTTTTAGATGATGATTGATTTTAATTTGTATTATTTGGAATATTCGAACTACGGTTCTCATCTTGAATGTTATTCAGACTATTGTTTTTATCTTGGATGTTATAAGACAACTCAAAGAAGGCGAAATCCTAGGACATGTTCGAACCAGCCTAGACGTCGTTTACAGATTATTGACGATGTCATCTGTTGGTTAGTGCGGTCTCTGACTTCTTGGTTAATAATTCTATCGATCCATTTGATCCCTAGAATCTTCCTAAGACATTTGGAATCAAACGCGTCTAATTTCCTCTCTTGGCTGATTTTGAGATGCCAAGTTTCACTTCCATATAGATCTGAGGGTGATTCTTTTTTATTTTTCCAGAGCTTGCAGAGCTGGTTAAATGCTTAAGGTTTTTTTCCTATGCTGCACTTCAACTCGTGGTCCATATCGAGACCATGAGACCATGAGACCATGAGACCATCCCCCAAGCGTTCTTTTTTACTGAGTTAACCCCAAACAAGGCAGACCGCCACTGTAGACGTAAGTGGCTACTGAGAATTAGAACGTAGGTTTCGGATGTCATCCTAAGTTGAGAGCTGTGTAGCGAGATACATGTTTATATTAGTTTTAAACTTCTGTATGTCGGTACAGTCGGGGAAAAGAAGAAAAGGAGTTTTGTCTTTGCGGCATTAAATGTTAGCAACCATTTATGACCCCAATTCACTACAGCTTGGAGGTCATTTTCTAAGGATTCAGCCATTGCCACAGATATGATCGCGTCCGTTTTGCCCACATGACGAGCACAAAGCATGGTGTCGTCAACAAATATACCTATCTCAGATTCAATGTCATTGGGGAGGTCATTTATGAAAATCAGAAACAATAAATGTCCAAGGATATATCCCAGAGGTACACCAGCATTTATGTCATGTTGCTTGGATGAACGGCCATCAAGACAACCTGGATCTTTTCTTTGGTTAGGTAGGATTTAATTATGTTAAATATTTTCCCAGTAATACCATATGAGCGTATTTTTAGGAAAATCCTTTTATGTCATACCTTGTCAAAGACCTTCGATATATCAAGCACTACTGCCCTAGATTTACCTGCCTTGTCCGAGCATTATTCCGAAGTAGTGTAGTATCTGTTCTCTTGTCATTAGACCATTCTTCTAGGCATTATCTCCAATTTTATATATGTTTGTCTGTCATATGTACTAGCCAAAAAATGCCATCAGAGGGAGCATGGTTTTACCTCGTAATATGATATCGCCATGAAAGTACAGTTTATTGCCTTGCTTTTTCTCTTTTCTTGTCAACCTTCAACCATCTTTTTCTTTCAAATCTTTTCTTTCTCACATTTTTCACTTTCTCTTCGATTCAGTTTTTTTTTATGTTCATAGTCTCTATTTTTCTTTTTCATTCTTCTTCTTCATCATCTTCTTCTACTTCGTTTCTTCTTCTTCATCATCTTTTTATTCTTCTTTTTCTTCGTTTCTTCTTCCTCTTCTTCTACTTTTGCTTCCTCAGCCTACCTCTCCCTATGTTCGTACCAAAACTCATCGCCCCCCCCCCCCACCGATCTTTTTCACCATCGTCCGCTAAGCATCTAGCTTGATCTTATCACACCAGCGTCTTCCTCTGACAATACGCCCGGGGACACGGACGATAAGATAACAAAATATCGCTACATTCAAAACCCCCAACACAGAATGGAGCCCTCGTAAATTACCATTGACTAAAACAATGTTCCTATTGTTGCGGTGAGAATTCTAAAAGTGTGTGGGGGGGGGTACACCTTGGTCGCACGTACCAAAACAATAGAGTCAAATTCTTTTAATAAAAAATGCGCTCACAGCAAACATTCATTTGTACTTAACGGGTACCGGGTAGTTCATTTCCCGCCATAAAATGACGCTTTATTCCACAGACAAAAACACTTTCACTTACAAAAACGGCGCGAAAAGACAAAAAAAAACGTTACGGATGACCTGAAAAATAAATTATTTGAGTCCATTTTTCTGGTCTTCGAGCTGAAAATTTATATTTATGAATATAATTAAAATTTTTCTAAAACACTTTGGAGATATTTTAAATGTTGTATTGTGACTCTAATCAAGATAGTCAGATAGGTTACAGAAAACAAAGTATAAGCAACGACCCTGCTACTACCGACCCGTTTGATGGCCTTGTGCCTAATTTTTTATATTGTATTATATGTGTTATTATTTATAGAACAAATAATTCAAAGTGTGTGTATATGTTCTCTCCTCCCTTAGTGAAGGAGAAATTCTTTAAGACTGAGGCAATCTTTTGGGGTAACTGGATTTTTCACGCATAAAAAACACCCTTGTGCCTTACTCTGCCTTCATGGGGAGGCATTTTCCTTAAAAACTTAGTTCACCCTAAACCAGGCAAGTTGCCACTGTGGACGTAAGTGGCTACTGAGAATTAGGGTGAATGTCATTCTAAATTGGGAGCTGTGCAGCCAGATGCTTGTTCACATTAGCTTTTAATTTCTGCATGTTGGTACAGTCGGGGAAACGGGGAGCAAGTAGGGAGTGGCGAAAGGCCGGCAGCTCGAGGAAAGAAGTATTTCCGGCATCTGGGGACCTCTACAGTGAATGAATGGGATTTAGCTGATTGTTGGGTTCGTCGAGTTTATTTACGCCGAGAGAGCACCAGAGCAGCAAGTTCATCGGAACACATTCCATTGAATTACTTGTAAAACAAGCGATGGAACAGGGACTGGAGTTTGGTTGATAGTGAGGGACCAATCGGATTTTACACTTTTTTTTTGGGGGGGGGGCTTTGCCCAAATGGGAGAGACTAGTGGATGTTGTACCAGACGTGACAACAATACACAATGCATGGGCGGATAGTGGCTTTGTAGAGATTGTTTTCTAGCACGGGAGAGGGAGCCCACCTTCTTTGCAGCAGCCTTGGCAAAGTCTTTTATGTATTTGTTCCAGTTTATGTTACCTGTGAATGTTAGGGCGAGGAGTTTTAACGTTACACACTAAAGTAAGGTATTATTTGGCATGGAAATTGGTGGTTGAAGAGGTTTTTTTGTAGTTGTTAAATGAAAAGAGAGCAGCATTAAATGTTACCATCTATTTATGAACCCATTTGACTACAGACTGGAGGTAACTTTCTAAGGAGGCAGCCATTGCTTCGTATATGTTCGCGTTTGTTATACCCACGTGACGACAGTAGAGTGCTTGATTATTAAGACAAATTCCAAACTAATAGCATCATATTCACTTATTACAGAAGAATATGATAACCTCGGTTCCATCGGTTTCAAATCAACAAGTGATCAACAAATAATCGCGTCTTGTTTACTCTCTTCAGCTGTTGTTGTGGATTGTGTTTTACCAAACAAATACCGATGTTGTTATGCTCTTCTGTAATACACACACAAACACACACACATAGATATATATATAAATATATATATATATATATATATATATATATATATATATATATTATTTATTTATTTATTCATTAATATATTTATTTTGTTATTTATTCTTATGTATTCATTTTTATTTTATTGCATTATATTTTATTATATGTTATTATATTCTATTATATTTTATTATATGTTATTATATTTTATTATATTTTATTATATGTTATTATATTTTATTATATTTTATTATATGTTATTATATTTTATTATATTTTATTATATGTTATTATATTTTATTATATTTTATTATATGTTATTATATTTTATTATATTTTATTATATGTTATTATATTTTATCATATTTTATTTTATTTTATTATATTTTATTCTCTATAATTATTAAAAATAATATTTTCATCCTTTTATTTCTTAATTTTATTTTATTGTAAATTATTTTATTATTTTTATTATATTTTATTTTATTATATTTTATTATATTTTATTATATTTCATCTTATTTTATCATATTTTATTTAATTTTATTATATTTTATTATATTTTATCATATTTGATTTTATTTCATTATATTTCATTATGTTATCATATTTTATTTTATTTTATATTTTATTTTATTTCATTTTATTATGTTTTATTTTATTTTATTATATTTTATTTTATTTATTTATTTTTTTTATTTTGTTATATATTATTCTCTATAATTATTAAAATTTATCGTTTTATCCTTTTATTTCTTAATTTAATTTTATTTAAATTTATTTCATTATTTTTATTATATTTTATTTCATTTTATCATATTTTATTATATTTTATCATATTTTATTTTATTAGGTTTTATCATATTTTATCATATTTTATTATATTTTATTATACTTGATTATATTTTAGTATATTTATTTTATTTCATTATATTTTATTATATGTTATTATTTTTTATTTCATTTTATATTTTATTTTATTTTATTATATTTTATTATATTTTATCATATTTTATTTTATTTTATTATATTTTACTATATTTTATTTTATTTTATTATATTTTATTTTATTATATTTTATTCTCTATAATTATAAAAACTTTTCTTTTTATCCTTTTATTTTTTAATTTAATTTTATTTTAATTTATTTTATTATTTTTATTATTTATCTTAATTTCATTCATTTATATTTTTATCATTATTATTTTACTTCCTGGTTCATTTGATATTATAAATATTTAAAATATTTAATTTGCTGTTTCAAATGTTTTTCGATTGCTCTTGTCAGTTTTGAACGTACTGCTGGCGCGCTATATGTTTGCATCGTGAGAGGTTATGTCTCAGATATTGTCTGAATATTTGTTTTTTTTAAATAGTAACACATTTTTAGATACATGCAAATAATTGGACTGTTTGAAATTTAAGTATGAATGTTTTATTTTGGCCATGAATACTATTCAAACATTACTCTCTCAGTATCTACAATAAATGTCATTTTTTTAGATAAAGTTAGCGTTAATTTCCGAAAAATATATTTCTTAAAAACATTTTACATTTTTGAGCATTTTGTTTGTGTTGGCTGTTCTTTTTATAACATTTTTAAATATGATAGCATTTTTTGGTGAAAAATAGCGAATCTATATAAAAAAATGCAGATATTGTACTTTAATAAACAAGATAAACTTAGTCATTACAGATGGTTGATGCACTAGTGTAGATTTTGACACATGTGAATGGATGCGGTCACAATAACCTGCCGGTGCGAAAACCAAAAATGTTCTCAGGGTGTATTTTAGATTGATCTGACACTAGGGTCAAATTTGACGAGTAGGATTAGGATCAGAGGATATGACCCCGAGCGATGGGTGAAAAGTATATAACGTTACGTGGGACCAGAGTGAGAGAGAATTATTAGATTTTAAAATTTTGGGAGCTGGAAGTGGACAGTCACAAAACGAAAGCATTATCAGCGCTGCACTCGGCCATCAGCGCGGTTATCCGTCTATCAGTTCTCCCATCTATATGTCTATTTATCTTTCTATAGTTCGTTAGGAATATAATTGTTTACCTTCCTTATAACGAATTATAAATTGTACTTGTGTTACTTAATATTTTTCTCTAAATAAACCTCCATTCGGAATGTCTGTCTAATCTTAATTCTTCTAAAACTGGGGCGAATGACGATTCGTAATTATGACATGGGATGGCTATTGAGTTGATATCGATCGTAAGAAGATTTTGATTATATCTCAGAGAAGTGTAACATGAGACCTAGAGGAATTCCGGCTAGATTAAAACTTAGGATGATGAGAATTAAAATGACTGGTTTTATTTAGTTCCTGGGATGGTGAGAGTGGGTCCTCACTTGATTTTACGGGTAAACAAAATCCTAGGATTGTTGTTCAGATAAGATTGGGGGACGAAGTGGTCGATTATGGATAGTGGATTCACTAGTATAGATTGTGACACATGTTAATGAGTACGGTCAAAATGCGAAAACAAGCAACGTTCTAAGAGTGTATTCTGCAATGAACAGACACTAAGGTCAGATTTGACGAGTTGGGTCAGGATCACAGGTTATGACCCAGAAGAGAAGAGTGACTTACGGATATGACGTCATGTGGGAGCAGAGCGAGGGAGAATGATTAGATTTTAAAATCAGTCGATTTTAAAAGCTGGAAGTTGACGATCA
Organism: Sepiola atlantica; assembly: GCA_963556195.1. NCBI lineage: Eukaryota > Metazoa > Mollusca > Cephalopoda > Sepiida > Sepiolidae > Sepiola > Sepiola atlantica. The sequence continues at coordinate 30,539,590 of OY744527.1, read as the reverse complement.
CAAATAAGATGTATTAAAACGATTAAAGTGTGCGGTCACCAGCGCGGTTTGTCATCTGTCTATCAGTCTATACATCTATCTGTCTATGTATAGTCAAGTTAGGAGTCTCTCTTAATTGTACTTATGTTACTTAATATTTTTCTCTAAATAAACCTCCACTCTAAATATTTGTCTCATCACAATTGTTCTTCTTCTAGATGCATAACAATGAGTCGTAGCCACAGCGACGACACGGAGAAGAACCCGACAACAAAAAAGATAAGGAGCAGCGGCGAAGAAATAGACGACACGAAATGGAGGTAACGAAACGAAGACACGACCACAAAGAGAAAAGAACAGTGGATGACGCACGCATATATCGATACTGAGAATAAAATGAAAAAGAAAGACACAAAGGATTATTCAATAATTATAAAAACTTAATTAGTAAAAAAATGTTAATCCGAAAATTGCCGGAATTGTTGTTATTTCGAATAAAATGCAATTCAATTTACACGTTCTTATTTAAATTTCGAGGTACCTAATAGGCAATCTACCGATATAATTTGTTGAATCGATTATAGTTAATTAATGACGCCGTTTATAAACAAATCTGGAAATGTTTACGAAAGCGAACAAATCTTTTGCAAATAAACAATTCACAAATCAAAATTACGGTTTTAAATTACTCTTTGTCATGAAAGTCAAGTTATAATTCAGATTTTGTCAACCTTCTTACCCTTTACTTAACCCTTAAAATAAATGACATGTTTCAAAGAATCCCTGCGCAAAAACAAAATTCTATACAATATATTCTTCATTTTATTTTCATCGTAGTTCACGATGTGAATATCGCTGTATATATAATTTTAATAACTGGTTAAACTAAAGCTTAATATAATTTGTCAAATTTGTCAGTAATGCTAAATAAAATATATAGTGTTCGTTCATAATACTTCATCAGTAAGTTTTCATTCACACACAGATTCTAAATTCAAACGTATAAAATAAACATAAGTACCCAATATAACATACCTAAATAAATAATAAACTGATGTAGTAACTATCTGTATTCGTTTTGTTTACATTTATATTATTGTTGAATATAAGAGATAACTCATGTCTAGATATCCTTTGGTAGATACTTTCAATAGTCCGAATTAGGATCTTAGTTTCGGAGGGGAATTAGCTGATGAATTTGCCATAATTTGCATTTGTCTCCCAAGTACTTTCGGACCCATCTGGGTCCATCTTCAGGGGAATGAGGTTAATCAGGTCTAGACCATGTGTAGTATTTATAGAAGGTTTTTGGCGGGAATTATGTACTAAGTACGAAACTATATTGGAGCTCCGAAACTAAGATCCTAATTCGGACTATTGCAAGGATCTACTAAAGGATATCTAGACATAAGTTGTCTCTTATATTCAACAATACTTGCCTGCAAGAGAAGATGATGCATAGATATACATATTTATATTATTATATATTGAATTATATATTTAAATGGAACGTAAACATTTAAGTTTATTGTTTATTTATCCTTTACTGACAACGTTGAAAATACGTGTGGTAAATCAAAGTAGAATGTCATGTGAAACAATAAAATGGCAAAGACAATGTTACTTTCAGAGCTATTTAATGAAGTGAAATCTGCTTCTCTGTTGTGAAACCTGCCGTGATTGTCTTTTGCTAGCCACATATTTAATTTACTTTATATAAACACCCGTATTTCATTCTCAATTGAGAGGAGACGATGTCTGTGTTTTTTCTTGATACTTGGTAAATAAGAAAACATTTTCTCACACAAATATTATATATTGTGTGCGTTTAATAATATTACGTTTATTATTAAACATTTTCTCCGTTAGCTGTAGAATACGCACCAATATAGCTGCGTGTCCTTCAAGCCTTCCGCTCTTGGGCCAGGGTGTTCGTCAATTCACAAACGTTGTCTATCCATCTTTTTTTTTATCTACCTTTCGACCGGCTTCTTTGTATTATGCCTTTCAGTGCATATTTTGCATAGCCATAAACTGGAACGCTTAATGTGACCAAACAATCTCAAGACTTTACATTTGATGACAGAGGAGATTGATTGGATGCCAGTGAGCTTTCCTAACTCTGAGATACTGATGTGATCAGATAGTTTCTGATCATTAATAAAGCGCATGGTGGCCTTGGAAAGTTTCTACACTTTGATGTAATTCTACAGTCTAGTTGATAGATTCAAGTCCGTATAAGACTACAGGAAGGAAATATGTGTTATAAATGTTCGCTTTGATTGTGTATGGTATGTGCTTAGAAATTAAGGCGGTTTTGTTTCTTGTGAAGGCTTCCAAATATTGCTTATATGAAAATAAATACTAGGTCAAAAAGGCATTAGCTTATTTGACTTGTTCTTGCGAAACCCTTAGAGAGCATATGTGGAAAGATTGCAGAGAATGCCGGTTGTGAAACAGTGCTATAGTGTCCCACTGTCATTTTGAATCTAAATTAAAAGCATTTCTTAACATTTTTTCCTTTAATGCAAATTGTAAACAAAAAATTAGGTGACGGCCGAAAGTTACCAATACAACAAGCTAAAGTCAAATTTACTCATTTCTATTCTACTGTCGCGAGAATTCTTTGGCTCAAGAGGATGTGGGCTCATCAGGTAAACAACTGAAGTCATATTGACACGTCGGTAGTCGCAGTAGTTATAGTTGTGTGTAGAATGCGACTCCCTCTCTCTTTCTCTCTGAACAGCCGGCGTCACAATCATAGTGATACATTGATTTCTTGTTTCTTCTACTTTAAATAATAACGATGAAATAGTTAAACCAATTAAAAGCGCTAACGACATTATTTTTGCCCTGGGCTTTTATGTTCTTTGTGTAGATTTATTTTCCTTTGAGAAATACAATCGTATTATATACATTACACTGCAGAGTTACGTGCGAATTACATAATACTAACCTCCACGTCAGTAGCTTCCCCGGGAGGGACGATAAGTGTGAGAGCTTCCAAAACCAAATTTGTTCAGTGTTGTTGTCTACGCCAAAAAGAACGATTTCACCAGTTTCCTCTGCCACGTTTCGTTTGAGACTTCCTCGTTATAATTAACTTCCTGAACACGTCAGCTTAAATTCCTGACTTTGACTTTTAGTGGAAAATTTCTCTTTACTATTTATAAAATCGAGTTTTCTGTACTACCTCAGTTTAGCACCCTACGTCATATACCGCCATTCCATCAAGTTGTGTGATACATTAATATCGTCTGAAATGTCGTGAACCCCCGAGATGCAGTCTTATCTAAACTTTACATAGGACATTGTCTTCAATATCTCGTTTATAATAAGGTTAGCCTTTCAGCAGTTAATTATACTACAAATGCTTGATATGAAATGAAACAGATCAGCAAAATCTGTTTGCTAAAGATATATGTACATCCGTCCTCACATCTCTCTTATAAGCATTTCGATTGTTCATTAGTCTGTCGGGTTTCAGTTTGGGATATCATTTCGATCTCTAATTGCACAGATCGAATGGACGAGTCTCATCTTGTATTCGTCCTAGCATCACTATATTACATATATTAATTTTATAGAAATAGAGATGTTGTCCGTCTGTCTGTCCGTCACAATTTTTTAAACGTAATAAATACTTTGTGGAATTTGTCTTTTTTCGAAATATCAGAGATCTTTACTACTTTTAGAAATAGAGATAATTGTTTTATAAATAGTAAATAATGAATTCCCAACAAATAAAGGGGATGCCATGACCGGAAATCGAAACCGAAACCTTCAGATCATCAGCCTGAGGTCTTACCAACTGACTTATTTGTACTTTTTTATAAATAGAGCTTAAAACAGTACTATGACAAAATCATTACAGCTTTGACGTGCTGTCATAAATTTATGATTTACGTCATGTTTTAAAACATGAATTCCAACATAAGCGATAATAAAAAAATATATAAAGGAGTTGGTTTGAAATAATTTGAATCGTCCAAAACAATTCATTTAGTTTTAATTAAGTATTGTATGTAGTTCTTTCACAATTATATGATCCTCCCAGCAAAATATGCGACCGATAAAAGGATACTTTGCGAGTTTCTTAAATTTTGAAAAGCTTTAAATTAAAAATAACATTTTTTCTTAGGTCTGTCACGTTTAAATTCTAGATAGCATTCTCTTTACTCTGTCAAGCTTATATTATATTTCCTTTTCTCTGTCACATTTAAATTTATTTTCGTCTGTCTCTCATCCTTAAATATCAAATCGCATTTTGGGGATTTATTACGTTTAAGTTTCAAATAGAATGTGTGTATGTCTGTTACACTTAAATTTGAAATGACATTTTTGTTGCTCTGGAAGGCTTGAGTTTTAAAATAGTATTTTTGTTTGTTAGGTTTTAAATATAAAGAACGAATACTCTGTACTCTCAAAGGAAAGCTATTATGCACCTTTAAACAACTTGTATAATAAATTACATGTCGCAAGGAACCCCTGTGCAAAAATAAAATCATATACCATATTGGTCGCATTTTAATTTCATTGTAGTCTGCGTGATAAATATCACAGTATATATTTTTGAAAAACTTGATTTAGGAAATGATAATACTTCTTTGTAAATTTGTTCGGTATTTTGCAATATAATTCATACTGTTGGTTTCTACTACTTCATACAAAAACAGTTCTAAACTCAAACGTAAGATCTAACTATAGGTAACTAATATCATATACTTATAATATAGACGTAAGATCGAACCATAGGTAATTGATATCATATAGCTATAATATAAACGTAAGATCTGACAATAGGTAGTTAATATTATCTGCCTATAATATAAACGTAAGACCTAACCATAGGTAACTAATATCATATACCTATAATATAAACGTAAGACCTAACCATAGGTAACTAATATCCTATATCTATAATATAAACGTAAGCTCTAACCATAGGTAACTAATATCATATATCTATAATATAGACGTAAGATCTAACAATAGGTAATTAATATCATATATCTATAATATAAACGTAAGATCTAACCATAGGTAATTAATATCATATACCTATAATATGAACGTAAGATCGAACAATAGATAATTAATATCATATGCCTATAATATAAACGTAAGATCTTACAATAGATAATTAATATCATATACCTATAATGTGAACGTAAGATCGAACAATAGTTAATTAATATCATATGCCTATAATATGAACGTAAGACCTAACCATAGGTAACTAATATCATATATCTATAATATGAACGTAAGATCGAACAATAGGTAATTAATATCATATACCTATAATATAAACGTAAGACCTAACCATAGGTAACTAATATCATATATCTATAATATGAATGTAAGATTGTTAAGAATGGCTTTCTAAATAATGTTATTTCAACCCAGTTCAACATTATTTAGAAAGCCATTCTTAACATGGAGTGAGGGGATATGTTAACTATTCTGTACTTTTACCTAACAATTTAATAAACAAAAGATATCGTAAAAATTTAATTTAACTTGAAAATCTTATCTAAAAAATAGCCCGGTTCGTAAACTGCACAAGTACCAAAAAAATAATATGAAAAAATGTTCTCCACTGGGGAGGTGGGTAGCCTCGTATTTACAAGTATAAATCCTGTAAAAACGGTTCTAAAATCTATTTTCAATCGATATTTATTCGATAATTGCCGAATTTTCCTACTTGGCCAAAAGTGACGAATTTTCCGTTTACGAATTTTCCATTTACGAATTTTCCGTTGATGAATTTTCCGTTTACGAATTTTCCTGTGACGGGTTTTCCGGGTACCAAAATATACATTTCCTATCTAACGTCATGCGAACAACACCACGTCTGATATCGCGACTCTATTAAGTTCACAAATACATTAATATCGTTTGGAAAGTAGGGAACCCCCGAGCTGCACTTTTATCGATGGTTTACATAGGAGATCGTCTTCAATAACTCGTTCATAATAAGTGTTAATTCTACTAAAAACCGTTGATCTGATATGAAACAGATTTTAAAAAACCTGTTGCTTAAAGTTTGCCAGCCCATGACGCTTTAGTTTGAAATACAATTTCCATCTCTATGTGCGAGGATTACTTCGGTCTATCAGGCTTAATTGCCTGATAGACCAAAGTTAAAATTGCATTCTTTTTTTTTTTTCATGCTAAAATTTATGATTACATTTTTCGTTTCTTTCTGACGATTGAATTTAAGACAGCATTTTCTTTGCTTTTTCACCCTTAAATTTAAGACCACATTTTATTTTACTTTTCGCACTTAAATGTAAGATAGCATTTTCTTTGGTCTGTCCCGCTAAAATTTAAGATTAGATTTTTAATCTGCCATGCTTAAGTTTAAAATAGCATTTCTGTTAGTCTGTAAAGTTTAAGTTTAAAATAGTATTTTCGTTAATCTGTAAAGTTTAAGTTTAAAATAGCATTTTCGTTAATCTGTAAAGTGGACGTTTTAAATAGCATTTTCGTTAATCTGTATAGTTTAAGTTTAAAATGGCATTTTCGTTAATCTGTAAAGTTTAAGTTTAAAATAGCATTTTCGTTAATCTGTAAAGTTTAAGTTTAAAATAGCATTTTCGTTAATCTGTCACGCTCAAGTTAAAATAGCCTTTTGGTTAATCTGTTCATTTTCAGTTTAAAGTTTTGCAATAATATTTTGTCTGTTTGTTACACTTTAAAATAAAATGGCATTTTTGTTGGTTCGTTAGGCTCAAGTCTGAAATAACATTTTCGTTTATTTGTTAGACTTAAATTTCAAATAGCATTTTCGTTGATTCATTACACTTAACTGTGAAATAGCATCTGATTTGTTATGTGACGCATGAGTTTTAAATAGCATGTTCCTTGGTATTTTACGATTAAGTTTCAAATAGCATTTTCGTTCGTCTGTTCAGCTTTAATTTTACATATAATTTTTGTTGGTCTGTCATAATTAAATTCTACATATATGTGTTTACGTTCTGTCATGATTAAATTCTACATATATTTGTTATGTTCTGTTGTGCTTAAATTCTACATATATTTTTTTTATGTTCTGTTATGCTTAAATTCTACATATATGTTTTTACGTTCTGTCATGATTAAATTCTACATATATTTTTTATGTTCTGTTGTGCTTAAATTCTACATATATCTTTTATGTTCTGTTATGCTTAAATTCTACATATATTTTTTATGTTCTGTTATGCTTAAATTCTACATATATTTTTTATGTTCTGTTGTGCTTAAATTCTACATATATTTTTTATGTTCTGTTATGCTTAAATTCTACATATATCTTTTATGTTCTGTTATGCTTAAATTCTACATATATTTTTTTATGTTCTGTTATGCTTAAACTCTACATATATTTTTTATGTTCTGTTATGCTTAAATTCTACATATATTTTTTATGTTCTGTTGTGCTTAAATTCTACATATATCTTTTATGTTTTGTTATGCTTAAATTCTACATATATCTTTTATGCTCTGTTATGTTTAAATTCTACATATATTTTGTTATGTTCTGTTATGCTTAAATTCTACGTATAATTTGTTTGTCCTGTCATTATTATCATCGAAATAGCATGTTCGATTGTCTGTTTGCTTACATTCTCTAGATATATATTTTTTGTGTTACGATTACGTTTAACAATACCATTTTTGGTCCGTTATGCTTAAATTCTACATATAATTCTTCTTGCTCCGTTATGCTTAAATTCTACATATATTTTTGTTCTCATTAAATTCTACATATAATTCTTCTTGCTTCGTTATGCTTAAATTCTAAATATATTATTGTTGTCTATCAAATTGTACATAGAAATTGTCTTGCTCTCTAATGATAAAAATCTACATATATTTTTGGTCCGTTATTTTTAAATTTTACATATTTCTCTTGTGTTATTATGCTTAAAATCTATGTATATATTTTGGTCCGTTATGCTTAAATTTTACATATGTTTCTTGTTCCGTTATGATTAAATTCTTCATATATTTTTTGGTTCTACTAAGATTAGATTCTACACATACTTGTTTGCTGTTTTCTTATGATTAAAATCTGCATATATTTTTGGTCCGTAACGCTTCTACATATATTTTTATGGATCTATTATGATAAAAATTTTCATATATTTCTTGTCCGTTACGCTTAAATTCTACTTATATGTTTCTTGGTTTGTTGTATTTAAAATCTACATATATTTGGTCCGTTACGCTAAAATTCTACATATTTTTTCTTGTTCTTTAAAGATTAGATTCTACACATACCTGTTTGCTGTTTTCTTATGATTAAAATCTGCATATATTTTTGGTCCGTTATTCTTAAATTCTACATATTTTTTCTTGTTCTGTTAAAATTAAATTCTACATAAACTAGTTACTGTTCTGTTATGATTTAATTCTACGTATATTTTGTCGTCTGTTATGCTTAAATTCTACACATTTTACTTGTTTTGTTATGATTAAAATCTGCATATATTTCTGTCCGTTATTTTAAAATTCTACAATTTTGTGTGTAGTTCTGCCATGACTATCTCCGAAATAGCATTTTCGGTTGTCTGTCTTCTTAAATTCTCTAGATATTTTATTTGTTTTTTTACGATTACATTTAACAATAGCATTTTGGTCCGCTATGCTAAATTCTACAGATATTATTGTTGTTATGTTATGCTTAAATTCTACATATATTTTGTTAAATCTACATATATTTTTTATGTTCGAAAAAACATTTCACTATTTAGTGTGCTTAAGTTTCAAATAACATTTTCATCGCAAAACTTGCAGATTAAGTAAACGCAATTTAAGAAAGTCCATGTTTGACATAGATAAAAACAGTAAACGCCTTTAAAAAACTTATAATACTTGCAATAAAAAGAAATCGGTTAGGGTTAGGGTTTGGTTATTCAGTTTAGGGCGGAAACCATGGCTGTTTGCACTGATGAAAGAGACAAAGTAGCAGAAGAGATGCGAGCAGGATAAAGAACAAAGATTGTAGGCGCGAGACACTAGAATGTGGGCAGATGATGATGGCGCCATGAAGACGTAAGTCTCTCGTATGGCTTGTTGATGTTGTCTTTGTAAGGAAAACAGATTCCGATATCGAAACACTCTTAAGCGCGTCTTCAAGTGGATTTAGTATTGCTTGGTGGAGCAGGATTGTTATTGTTGACAGATACAGAGACATCATTCCGAAAACACGTGTGCGCGTGTGTGTTTCTCTCTATCTGTGTGTGTATGTGTATGTGGCTGTCTTCTCTTGTCGCAATTTATTTACCTGACTAACTTCGTGAAGTGACTAACCGTGACGGAAGAAAAACTTGGAAAGATCTCTCTGCCATTTGCATTATTTTGATTATTCGGATTTTGTTCTCATCTTCGGTATTACTCTCACAACGTTTCGGCCGATAAAATCTCCGACCTTCTTCATTCATATCATAAAAGTTAGATGGTTCTATTGTTGGCATTAGTTTCCCCGATATATTTCTAGTCAGAATTATGTCTAAAAAGAAATCAACTACTTACAGGAGGGGCAACGTGAAGGTTGCCAACATCCTAAGTGAATTGTTTTTGTGGACCGAGATGGATTCGAACTTGGTAAACGCAGGTGGTCAGTTCGTTTCTTTAATCACTTAATCACCCTCACTTTCCTCCGACCTTCTTCATGTAGAACTTGGAAATATTTATGTCGAACTCGGGAATCTTTATGTCGAACTCAGGAATCTATACCAAATTTCAAACAAAACTCTTTATTCACTCTACAACGGTAGATTGTTCTCGTTGCGTCAGCCATGACCGCGTAAAATCTTTAAGTAATTTGATGTTATTCTTAGTAAGTATCGCCTGTAGTGAGGTTTAAACTTTCAACATGCCAGAAGACTGGCACTTAGAACTGATTCCTACTTAATAACTTCATCCGTTGCGCAACATGTCCAGGTAGACAAGACGCATTAGAAGAAGATCGGAGGTTACATCGGTCGAAATGTTGTGAGAATAACAACCAAGATAAGAACAGCGGTTCGAATCATCCAAATGATACGCCTCATAAATTCCGAAATATAACTTTGGAAGTTCAATGGTGTGAATAGTATTTATCTTGTATTTATCATTCTAGTTTGTAAAATGCTTATGTGTAGAATCATTTTGTGAGATTTTATTTCGCAGAACCCGAATATTAGACGTAGCATTTTTTTAAAGTTAAATCTATGTCTATCAGATTGTGTCAAGGGGTATAAACGCACATTTGAATTTTACAGAACACCAACTTTTTCCGAAAATGACATTATATGCTGTTGTGCTATTTTACGGCATGTCAATCAACAATGGGTTGTTTTATAGCGAAACCTAACATACATCTTGTATACAAGTGGTTTGTAGCTTTTAATTGTTTTCTATACAAATACTCTGCAAAGGTTAGTATCTATTTAAAATATTTTTTTAAAAACTTTGTTCACCCCAAACAAGGCAAGTTGGCACTGTAGACGTAAGGAGGTACTGAGTTTCAGAGTGACACTTTAGGGAGTCATCCTAGATGCTTGTTTGCATTAGTTCTAAATGTCTGCATGTCGGCACAGTTGTGGAAACTAGAAACAGGAAAAGAATTCCAAAGTTCGGCAGCACGAGGAAAGAAGCTAGTGGAGTTGAAAGCTCTCAAGCATCTGGGGAACTCCACAGTGAATTGATGGGATTTAACTGATTGTCGGGTTGGTCGGGTGTATTTACGTCGAGAGGGGCACTAAAGCAGCAAGTTCATCGGAGCACATTTCATTGAAGTACTTGTAAAACAAGCATAAGGATGCCACATTGTGGCGATGGGACAGGGGCAGGAGCTGTGGAAATAGTAAGAGATCTATCAGATAGAGACTCTTTTGGGGCCTTTATTTAAGATGGAGAGACACAGGGATTGTGCACCAGCCCAGATGTGACAACAATACTCCATGCATGGGCGGGTGGTGGCTTTGTATAGATATAGGATAATGTCAGGTGTGAGAAGCTTACTAGCACGGTAGAGGGAGCCCACATTCTTTGCAACAGCCTTGACAATGCGGGTTAGGGTTAGGGTTAGGGTTAGGGTTAGGGTAAATAGTTCCCATATTTTTCATTTGTTTGGTTGGTTTTATGGAATGTTAACCATCGTTAAGTCATGTTATGCCGAAACCGTACATATGTATTGCATACAATTGATTCTTATATCAATTTTGATTAATAGAGAAGAGATTTCTGTCACATATACTGTTTTACCTTAACCTTAACCCTAACCCTTGTCTCGCTAAATGCTCAAATAGTAGTTTAGTACAAGCCAGGCTGTAAGTTACTCAACTTTCGGGATTTTACGGGAACCGGTGAGTCCACTTACATAAACGTGCATAGTACAAGAACATTAGAAACATAACCAATCAGCAAAATATATATCCATTTAAAAACATTTTCTAAAGTAATACAGATTAAATTATTTTTTTAAAAATCAGTTTAAATGATATAAGACTTTACGTTAAATGATATAAGACTTTACGTTAAATGATATAAGACTTTAAGTTAAATGATATAAGACTTTACGTTAAATGATATAAGACTTTACGTTAAATGATATAAGACTTTAAATTAAATGATATAAGACTTTACGTTAAATGATATAAAGTTTACATTAAACGATACAAGACTTTAAATTAAATCATATAAGACTTTACATTAAATGATACAAGACTTTACATTAAATGATATAATACTTTACATTAAATGATATAAGACTTTACGTTAAATAATATAAGACTTTACATTAAATGATACAAGACTTTACATTAAATGATACAAGACTTTACATTAAATGTATACAAGACTTTACATTAAATGATACGAGACTTTACATTAAATGATATAATACTTTACATTAAATGATATAAGACTTTACATTAAATGATACGAGACTTTACATTAAATGATATAAGACTTTACATTAAATGATATAATACTTTACATTAAATGATATAAGACTTTACATTAAATGATATAATACTTTACATTAAATGAAATAAGACTTTACATTAAATGATATAATACTTTACATTAAATGATACAAGACTTTACATTAAATGATACAAGACTTTACATTAAATGTATACAAGACTTTACATTAAATGATACGAGACTTTACATTAAATGATATAAGACTTTACATTAAATGATATAAGACTTTACATTAAATGATATAAGACTTTACATTAAATGATATAATACTTTACATTAAATGATATAATACTTTACATTAAATGATATAAGACTTTACATTAAATGATATAAGACTTTACATTAAATGATATAATACTTTACATTAAATGTATACAAGACTTTACATTAAATGATATAATACTTTACATTAAATGATATAATACTTTACATTAAATGATATAAGACTTTACATTAAATGATACAAGACTTTACATTAAATGATACAAGACGTTACATTTAATGATATAAGACTTCACATTAAATAATATAAGACTTTACATTAAATGATATAAGACTTTAAATTAAATGATACAAGACTTTACATTAAATGATATAAGACTTTAAATAAGATGATACAAGACTTTACATTAAATGATATAAGAGTTTACATTAAATGATACAATACTTTAAATTAAATGATATAATACTTTACATTAAATGATATAAAACGTCACATTAAATGATACAAGACATTACATTAAATGATATAAAACGTCACATTAAATGATACAAGACTTTACATTAAATGATATAAACGTTACATTTAATGATATATATGTGCTAATTGGAAAAGTATAAAACTTTAAATTAGAACTCACTTTTTAAAGGCATAAGCTATTATTTTGTTACATTGGATAGAAAAGTTTGAGTGGCATATATATATATATATATATATATATATATATATATATATATATATATATATATATATATATATATATATATATATATATATATCCAAGCAAGCGTTGATTAATGTAACGGAACTTTTTGGTTTGTAAATCTTCTTCGTGAGGTTCTCAAACCGTCGAGCTATCTTTCTGGTTTCAGGTGGCAATCCGTAGAGTATTTCTCCGATTGTTCTTATTCAGCCATTTTTCCCGAGCGCTTTCAACTTTCTCAGTCGTCTTCAGGTTTTCTTAAGTAAGAAGATTGAGTTAATCTTTTTATAGGTATCGTTAAAGACGAATGAAAGAAAAGAGAGGGTGTGTGGTTGAGTTTATTTTATTCTATCGTTTTTGTGTTTGGTTTTATTGTTTATTTATTAATTCTTATTTTTACTATTATTAATTTTATTATTAGTATTTACTTTTATTATTACTAGTATTACTATTATTTATTTATTAATTTAACTGCATAAACAGACTTTAAATACTCGAAGCAATATTCATTAAAACTAAACAGCCTAATATTAACAAAATAGCTTTTACACAGGTACTAACGTATTAAAAGTATTCCATAATTAAGTGAAAATAAAGTAATAAAAATAAATAAATAAATAATGGTAATGATAGTAATAATAAGAATAAATGATAATACATAGATAATAGTAAAAATAAGAATTAATAAAATAAATAAATAAACAATAAAACCAAATACACAAACGATAGAATAAAATAAACTCAACCACACACCCTCTCTTTTCTTTCATTCGCCTTTAACGATACCTAAACAATATATATATATATATATATATATATATATATATATATATATATATATATATATATATATATATATATATATATATATATATATTACTTCGACACTTGATTATTAGGGAAATGGTAGTTTAATCAGTACCATTGGAGAGCCATGAATATTATAACTGTCCTTACAATTACATGGTAAACAGCTGATGATCCTCATGTAAATATTAGACGCTTATGGTCTCCTGTTTTTGTTTCACTGTTAGATACTTAACCCCCCTTTTTATTTTATTTACTTATTTATTTATTTATTTATTTATTTACTTATGCATTTTCCAACGAATGTCAAGTCTGCAATATCTTGGATTTAGTTAGTTTCTCGCGGAATTTAAACTGCATTTTACTTTTTTTTCTTCTCTTTTTTTCTTTTGGTTAAAATGACTCAGAGCTTCTTTGGACTATATATATATATATATATATATATATATATATATATATATATATTTATATATATATATATATATGTGTGTGTATTTAGGCAGCATTTCTCATTTATGCAAACATTGTTAAAAATAACAGAATTCGTCTGTTTAATTATACCTTTTTTATTTTTTCAATTTTTCTGATGGTCTTTATTGTATTAAAATGAAAAAAAAATTAATAAATGTTACATAGGTTTCACAGGTTTCACGAACGTTTTCGATTCTTCGTCGAATCATCCTTAGGTGTCAAAAGCAAATGAACAAAAAAGCTGGATAAAGAAGAGAATTATTAAAAGACGGTGGAGAAACGCGTAGAGAACGTTTTTACGCATGGTTCCAAGAAGTCGTTGGCGATTTTGTTCTGTGATGCCATCCAGTGTTGCTAAATTTAAATCGTCAACGACTTTCTAAAACAATGCGTAAAAACGTTCTATGCACGTTTCTTAACTGTCTTTTTAAAATTCTCTTCTTTCTCCAGCTTTTTAGTACATTTGTTTTTGACACCTGGAGATGATTCGACGAAAAATCGATAAACGTTTGTGAAACCTGTGACACAAATGGAACATTTTTGTTATTTTAATTCAAAAACGGCTATCAGAAAAATTGAAAAATAATTGTTCTGGTTCAGAGTGCCTATTTTGGAGGAGCTGTATTCTCCTCACGTTAAATATTATATTGATAGACAAAATAAAATGTAATTTCAAATTAAATGTAACACATCAATTGAAATGATTTTTGAAACTTAAGCGTGACAGGTTTACGAAAATGATATTTTAGATTTAAGCATAACAGACCAACGAAAATTCTATATGAAATGCAATCGTGACAGGCTTACGAAAAAGATATTTTAGATTTAAGCATAACAGACCAACGAAAATTCTATATGAAATGCAATCGTGACAGGCTTACGAAAAAGATATTTTAGATTTAAGCATAACAGACCAACGAAAATTCTATATGAAATGCAATCGTGACAGGCTTACGAAAAAGATATTTTAGATTTAAGCATAACAGACCAACGAAAATTCTATATGAAATGCAATCGTGACAGGCTTACGAAAAAGATATTTTAGATTTAAGCATAACAGACCAACGAAAATTCTATATGAAATGCAATCGTGACAGGCTTACGAAAAAGATATTTTAGATTTAAGCATAACAGACCAACGAAAATTCTATATGAAATGCAATCGTGACAGGCTTACGAAAAAGATATTTTAGATTTAAGCATAACAGACCAACGAAAATTCTATATGAAATGCAATCGTGACAGGCTTACGAAAAAGATATTTCAAACTTAGATGTGACAGTACAATAAAACCTCTATTCTTAAGTTAAGCTTGACAAAATAATGAAAATGATATTTCAAAATTAAGCGTGACAGACTTACCAAAAATCTTAAGCTTGATAGACCAACGGAAATGTTATTTCAAATAAGTGTTACACACTGATGAAATGAATATTTGAAAACTTAAATATGACAGCCGGACAGAAATTATGCTTTTTTACTAGTCACCGCTTATCGACGATGAGATTTAATAAGATGTAATGAGTGCAAAATGTAAAGATGACGAATACTATGAGAGGATTAAAAATGATTCATGGAAAGAATTTACTTTCATTACTCATGGGGACTGTTTAAGTATTTGTTGACATTGTGACCTGCATGGAATTAGTTGCAAAAAGAAGCTCTTGCAAAAAAACTCTGTTCATGAAAATCTTGGCTAACGCGAGGCACACGGAGAAAGAAAGACTTTTTTTTTCGTTGTGTTAGAGAGACGGTTCTTGCTGTCAATGTCCTTCAGCAGAACCATAGATTGGAGCACAGTCAAACACCTTGTATGGAAATATCGATAGAGTAGAGAGAGACTAGCAACATCTGTTCTGTAGGAAAGGGGGTGTAAGAAGAAAATAGAGATCATCTCCCACCAGATTGAGAAGTCGATTCTGCACTTTGTCAAGGGAGAAAAAAGGGTCTTTGAGTGGCACCTCACAAGAGGTGACAGCAGCACTCCATCTTAGAAGATATCTGACTCTTAAATCGGTACAAACGACTCTCTATGGCTTTCTGGCTAGAAGCAAAGTGTAGTATCTGTCCTGATACAATACTCAATATTTTCTGTCATCGGTCAAGGAAAGAAAAATCCTTCTAGACTGAAACAATTTTCTTTTTTGTCCCAATCCGGAGTGCCTCTTTTTGGAAGGCTAAATTTCCCCACATTAAAATCCGACCTGATATTTAACCCTGCCCTCGTTGGGAGATAAGTAAATAGGGATTCATTTAGCCAGTTGTTTGGGCGCATCTATAATAAAATCCATTCGTCCAATCTGCGCGTATAGCGAAGAAAGCTAGTTTAAGCTAAAGTGTGACAGACCAACTGACCAGCGGACGAAGCCTCTCATCGCGATACGCATCTAAAAACGAAATCCGAAAAGGAACGCGGAGAGGATATCAAGCGGATAGACTTAAAAGAAATAATCGGACATTGGTTTGATTTCATGTCTTTAAGTATTGAATGAGAACCTTGAATTTTGCTGGCCGGCAGTCGGTGTTTTTTTGTTGTCCTTGGATCGCTGTCTGCGGTGTGTGGTCTCACTGACCGACATCTGATCTAACAGTTTTTATAAGGGTAGACATTTCACGTCTTATTTACTCTGAAGATAGTGGGAATATCACAAAGAGAGATAGCGAGGCGGCAATGCTTGACGTATCAAGCGTATAGCACTGTCGAACTAACAACTTCATTTCAATCAAAAAACATTGTAGACTTATGTTTAGTCCCCCCCCCTTTCTCTCTCTCTCTCTCTCTCTCTCTGTCCCCCTCTCTCTTTATGGCCAATCAAAAAACATTGTAGACTTATTTTTAGTCCCTCCCCCTGTCTGTCTGTCTGTCTGTCTGTCTGTCTGTCTTTCTCTCTCTCTTTCTCTCTCCCTCCCTCTCTCGCCCTTACTCTTTCTTTATGACCACAATAGATATGTTAGTATTTGTACTTGGCATAGTTGATTCCGAAGACCGCAAGGATATCCAGCAATTAACTCAGAGCCATTCGCATCTCTCTCTCTCTTTTCTCTTTCTTTTTCTCTTTCTTTTTCTCTCACTTACTTTCTCTCTCTCTCTCTCTCTCTCGCTCTCTCTCTCTCTCTGTCTCCCTCTCCCTGTCTCCCTCTCTCTTTATGGCCAATCAAAAAACATTGTAGACTTGTTTTAGTCTCTTCACCCTGTCTGTCTGTCTGTCTGTCTGTCTGTCTTTCTCTCTCTTTCTCTTTCTCTCTCTCTCTCTTTCTCTTTCTTTATGACCACAATAGATTTGTTATTTGGCATAATTGATTCCGAAGAACGCAAGGGGAACCAGCAATTAACTTAGAAACATTCACATCTCTCTTTTCCTCTTTCTTTTTCTCTTTCTTTTTCTCTCTCCCTCTTTCTCTCTCTCTTTCTCTATTTCTATCTCTCTCTATCAATCTATCTCTATATATATATCTATCTCTATCTCTTTCTATGAAGGTCAATTTCGAATTTTATGTTTGATATCTTTTTATACATACATAATTCCCAGACTAAACACTCTTCTGAAAATTGTCCTTTGTAACTGTTATGGTATTTACCTTAAGGACTATATGAACTCTTTGCTTTACTATAAATACCTGGAGGACATGCCTCTCAGTGTCGGGTACACACTAGCCGTTCGTAAGTGCATTGCTTACTGCATGAAGCACCTTGACCGGGGAATGCCGACGAGTCTGCCCAGGCAATTTGGCAGATTGCTCCTTCTTTAGGGGCGCTACCCCACCTTCCGGCCTTGTGTCACATATTCGTGCGAGGGGAAGATAATTAAATACCTGAGTCCACACCAGCCTGTGCGGTATTTCTGTAACGTCAGTTGCTTAGAGACTTCGGACTGGTCAATACCAGTCGAGGATTTGTTCTTGACCATCAGTCCGACAGGAACTGGGTCATTTCGGTGACCTTTTATCTGTCGGGCTGAGGTGTTAGTGCAAGGTAGTCTTAGGAGGTCCACCAGGCCTTCTTTACCCTCTTTTGGTGGAGTAAGTTTATTGATTACTTCCGTAGGCGCCCTGACCGAGGAATGCCGACGGGGATGCCCAGACAACTTTTTATAGTACAGAGTTCTCCTTCTGTAAGGACGTTGGCTTAACTTCCCTCACCTTCCGGCCTTGTGCCACATATTCCTGCGGTGGGAAGGAATTAAATACCTAGATCCACCTCAGGCCGACATGAACCGGGGCCATTTCGGTAGCCTTTTCTCTGTCGGGATGAGGTATTAGTCCTGAGTGTCCCACTCTCTCAGGCCTTGCCTCCCCTCTTTTGGGTGGAGTAAATTTATTGCTTATAGCCTGAAGCGCCCTGACCAAGACATGCCGATTTCTAATAGGCCAGAGTGCTCCATCTTCCGGCCTTGTGCCACATCTTTCTGTAGTAGGAAAGAAACTGGAACTACACCAGTCTAATACTGGTAGTCAGACAGACATTCAACCACTGTTTATACGCTGTATTTATACTTTCTTCAATATACTTTGTTTCACTGAATCCCGAGTTCGTTTCTTCGTTGGAGACCCCTTACAGGTTCACAACAATACTCTCGACAGAGTATCAAATTGAGTCTGCAATTTAGTAGAGGGATAATTTCTTCTCGCCTCTACAGTTCCCTTTTACACAGAAGAGATATTACTAGCCTCTCTTCACTATATCGTTATGTTCATGGTAGGTGCTCGACTGAGCTCTATCGCTGGCACCCCCCCTGTAAAACATTCATAGCAAGAACTTGTCTAGCTACACCCACAGCAAAGAATTTTATTTTATCTCTTTCTATCTCTCTCTATCTCTCCCCCTCTCTCTCTTTACCAAAAACCAAGCAAAACTTCCATGGAAAAAATGTATTTCCTAGAACATCCTATATGTTGAACGATATACCAGGAGTCTGCTTCCAAACCGACTACAGCATGGTCGTCTTCTAATGTAAACAAATACTTGTTGAGCCGTCTTCTTAGATAATGAAATCCTCTTAGATAATCTTGTGCCCATCCCACTCATTGTTTCCGGTCCTCGGGCGATCAGCATCCAACTGACGATCTCTTTATCCCTTATCCTCGAATGACCCCGGGCCTTGATAAGCGGTTATTCATTAGTAAAAAAAAAAAGACTGAACAGTGGGCATTATTAGCTAAACAGCCACATTTGGTGTCTTTTTTTAAACAGATCAACCCTATTTGATTTAATTAATCCTGAAACTCAAACATTATTGTATACGATTTATTGAACATATGTTGCTATTTTCCCATAGCTAGAGGAGTTTCAGGTTCATACTGTTAAATAGATGAAGGCGGGTTAATGGAACGGTTAAAGGTCGGAGGGTGGCATCGAATGGAAGTTACGAAAACCACGTGATTTCCTCCCTCCTTCTTTTCCTCTACCTTTTTCTAGGCCTCAGCCGGCGAGATTGGAATGAGAGAAGACATGTTTTTGCGCGTGCTGCCCAAACGGGACAGCACACGTGGAACGGCCCATGTAGTGAAAACTATTTATAAGCATTTCATCTCTCTCTCTCTGTCTCTCTCTTTCTCTCTCTCTCTCTCTCTCTCACTCTCTCTCACATACACACACGCAAGTTTGTGTTCTGCCCTTTTGAAATAAACCTGCGTTATAAATTAACCAAAAGAGTGTCCACTTGTTTTTTTGTGTCAGCAATGAAAAGACAGCCGGGTTTCCAGCGACAATAGTGATAATGTTGGCAACCCGCGGTATAAATGATATATGATCCTGTCGATAATACCCCGTTTAAATAGAATATCCTTCCCCCACCATTTTCAATATGAACTAACTAATACTAAACTATATACTGTGAGAATCTCATTATCACATTATTTTGCTTCGGACATTAGTAACCCTTTACTAATGTCTGCCTGTCCCTTATTGCACTCTCTATTGCAATAAACCTTATTCCTTCATATACCCTGTCGTCACGAAACATCCTCCCAGACATTACCTCCACTTTTCGAAGAGTAATGTAGTATACGTTCTTTCGTCATGATACCATCCTCCCAGACATTACCTCATCCTTTGTATGTGTGTTGTGTGGGGGGTGCAGTGTAGTATAGGTTCGTTTGTCATATATACTAGCCAAAATATGCGACCGGAAGAAGTATATCATGATGATGATGATGATGATGATGATGATGATGATGATGATGATGATGATGATGATGATGATAACAATAATAATAATAATAATAATAATAATAATAATAATAATAATATTTCAAATTCTAAGAAAAAAAATTGGTAAACAGATGTCATCAATAATTAAAAACTAATACCAAGTTTAATATGAACCTCTTTTGTTAAAAATAAAATATGATGTTAATTGCGTACACTCACAAATATTTTAATTAAATAAGCATTTCCCTTTTTATTATAACAAAATAAGGGTACTTAAATTTGTTTGTAGCGTTAAAAAGAATAAAGAAATTAATGGATAATAATTTTTCAACTTCTATAAATTATTACAAAACCATTTTTATATATAAAGTTAAAAATGATAAATTATAACATTTTTTTTTTTCTTCCATATATTTTGCATAGCGATAGTCAATTGGTAAACAAAGTTGTTTGCCGATTATGTGACGCCGGATTTTACTCATTTATGACTTTTGGGGGTATAATTTTCCTAACTTTTAGTAAAATGTGGGATTTTTTTTTTTTTTTTTTTTTTTAACTCAATATCTTATGACTTTAATTTAATAATTATCTTTGAAATAGTTCCCAAAAACTTATATTTATCTTTCAAGGGATTTTTACAAGTAATTTTCCCAAAGTTAAAAATTCACTGCATTTTTGGGGTTTTCAGCCGCCGTGATTACATAATTTATTTATTTTTCACACGTAAATATACAGTTTTTTTTTTTTTTTTTTTTTTTTTAAAGATTACGTTTAGGCTTTTATCTTTCAAACACAAGAGGCAGCCATTTTTGCACGTGCCTGGTGTGTATATGTATATGTGTATATATATATATATATATAATTATTATCTTTTTTATTTATTTATATTTATTTATCAATTATTCATTATTATTATTTATTTATTTATTTTTTATTTATTTATATATTTATTTTTATTTTTTTATTATTTTTTTTTTTTTTCGTAAATGTTTCTTTATGTATGTGTGATAGTGAACCTTGAACCTCATGAAAATGAGAGAAACACTATCCCTGTGACAGGATCACAGGTAAACTAAGCCTGGGCCTGGTGTTGCCACAAACACTAAACCATGATAAATGTCTATAAACACAAATAAACGCCGTGGGACTCAGAAGAAAGATCTGAGTGTCATGATGGGCAGGTGCTCCTTCGATGGCCAACATGGGGGACCCGGTCCGCATCCTGCGAATGTTGGCCCTTCTCATTTCAGAAACAAGACAACGGACAAGAACCAGGTAAGTAACCTCTCTGATTCCAGGTATGACAAGGACACAGACCAGAGACAAGTAAACCAGAGCGAAAACAGCAAACTGGAAAGATATAGAAAGAAATGGACCATGAAAGAGAACAGACTGGTGATGGAGTGCTACTATAAAAGCCGCTATCCTATAGAAAGAGGCTACCGAAAACGAATGAAACATCTCTGGGACATTGCTAGTGACCCACATACAACGGAACAAAGGATAGCAGATCAAGCAAGACAGATCCTCAAGCGAGGATGGTTCTCGGAGATGGAACTGACGGAAATCAGACAGAAGGCTAATGGCGAAACGAAGCAAGAAACACCACCAAAGGAGAGACCACAGGAAGAGGACAGGCAAAACATACACACTGAAACTGAAGAGATTGAAGACTACGGAATCACAGAACCAGGGGAGATAGAAGACTGCGGAACCACAGAACCTGCTGAGATAGAACTCAACGAAAAAGAAGCAAGTGAAGTGGAGAACATAAGACGATACATGTTAGAAAACAAAACAAAACTCCCATCTCTCAGGAATGAAGTAGCGAAGAAGTTACAAGCAGAAACAGAAAGAGTAAACAGACTCCTCACACACATCCCAACAGAAACTATTACAGACCTAAACAACCTGATATATGCAGGGGCAAAATCGGTAAGTATGAAACTAAGAAACGAAGAGAATGGACAAAAGAGAGGACCGACAAAACCTGGATGGGAAATCAGACTGGAAACCCAGATCACCAAACTTCGGAAAGAAGCTAAAACCGTGAACAGAAGGAAGGAAGCATGAAACGATTAAGAAGCAAAAATCAGAAACGCAAGGAAAAACTAAATGAGAAACATGAAGAAATAAAACAAAGGATAGCAGCAATAGAAGGAAGACTGAGACGATACAGGTACAAATCAGAACAGAGCAAACAGAACAGGACCTTTGAAAACAATGAAAGCCAGTTTTACAAAAACGTAAATGGAGAAAAAACAACGACAGAGCAACCGAACCGAACAGAAACAAAACAATTCTGGAGCAAGATATGGGAAGAACCAAAAAAGCACAACAAGAATGCCCAATGGTTGAAAAACATGAAAGATGAACTGCAAGAAATCGAAGAAGGAACCGAAACAGAAATCAACAAAGAAACGATCAAGAAAACCCTAAGAAAAATGGCAAACTGGAGAGCACCAGGCCACGATGGAATACATGCCTACTGGTTTAAAAAATTCACGACCCTGCATGAAAGAATAGCGCAGAAACTGAGCGGATGTATCCGCAAAACAGACATACCAGAATGGATGACGGAAGGAAGAACAACACTAATACAAAAAGACCCCAAAAAGGGAACGACCCCCAGCAACTACAGACCAATAACATGTCTACCAATAATGTGGAAAATTCTCACAGCACAACTGAGAGAACAAATCTACCAATCCCTGGACAAACGTGGACTGCTCCCCGAGGAACAAAAAGGATGCCGGAAAGGACAAAGAGGTGCACATGATCTACTATACATTGATCAAAAGACTCTGAAGGAGGTGAAGAGCAGACAAAAGAACATAACCATGGCATGGATTGACTACAAGAAAGCCTACGACAGAATCCCCCAAACATGGATAATTGAATGCTTAAAAATATACAAGATACCAGACAGGATTATTAATCTCATCCAGAAAGCAATGGAAACATGGTGACTAAAACTGACAGCCGGAGGACAATACCTGTCTGAGATAAAAATACAGAGAGGCATTTTTCAAGGAGACTCTCTATCACCACTACTGTTTATAATAGCCATGATGCCACTCAACTACATACTCAGAAAGTGTGATGCCGGATACAGGTTTACGGATACAGAACAAAGA
>OY744527.1:30481155-30511155 GCA_963556195.1 Sepiola atlantica | reverse complement strand
TATGTCTTGCTTTCTAGATTGAAATTCAGATTTCAACATACGGAGCCTTAGTTTTTGTTTTCCATGTATTTATTTTGGTTTTGTTCGGTAAAAGAATCTGCAGCTGAGCTCTCCTTATGTTTTTCAGGATAAAATTCTATCTACAATCTCTCCTTTTTTTTTCTCTCTATTACCAACACTCTCTTCTTCTTCTTTTTCTTCTTTTCTCTCTTCTTCTTCTTCTTTTTCTTCTTTTCCTTCTTCTTCTTCTTCTTTTTCTTCTTTTCCCTCTTCTTCTTCTTCTTCTTCTTTTTCCTCTATTCCTTCTGTTTTTTTCTTCTATTCTTCTTTTATTTTTCAACTTTTTCCGTCCTCGAGTTCCTCAGCTTAATTGCATTCTACTTATTTCTTAACGATTCTCCTTTGTCCTTTCTTCTTCTTTTGTCTTCTTCTTCTTCTTCTTCTTCTTCTTCTTCTTCTTCTTCTTCTTATTATTATTATTATTATTATTATTATTATTATTATTATTATTATTATTATTATTCACTAGGAGTTCTGACACAGGTCATCAGTGATTGTGCACAAACAACCGGTGGTACTCCCTGGAGTCTAAGTGAAAACAAGTATCCCCAGATTTCCAGTATTCTCCACCTCTTTTCAATAGCCACCGCAAATAACCTTGCAGTATCGCAACATCCGTTTACCATTGATTTCTCGCTGGTTAGGACCATTAGTCTTCTCTGGAATTTGGGTAGCAATAAGCCCCCCCCCCAAGGTCCCGCCACTCTCTGCACTTCCAATGGAGGTCTGGTTTGTGCTGTCCCTCCTCGGTCTTCTAATCTTCTTTGACCTTATGCAAATATTTTGAGTGGTGTCAGTCTAGGTTGGCACCATTTATTATTATTATTATTATTATTATTATTATTATTATTATTATTATTATTATTATTATTATTATTATTCCGTTTTTTCTCTTTCTTTTCCTTCTTACTTCACAATTTGCCAACTTCCTCCTTCTCACGTTTCCCATTCTTATTATTTTTATATTTGTTTATTTCTTTTCCTTCTTTCTTTCCATATTCTTTTTCCTTTACGTCCGCCTTCTTTCTTTTCTTTCTGTTTTTCTTACTTAACCGACCACTCCCCTTAGTTCCCCCTCGCTCCTTTCTTCTTCTTCTTCTTCTTCTTCTTCTTCTTCTTCTTCTTCTTCTTCTTCTTCTTCTTCTTTCTATCTCTCTTTCTCCTTCATCATTTCTTGCTATTCTTACTATTGTTGGTTTTATTGTTATTGTTGTTGTCGTTGTTGTTCTTCTTATTATTATTTTTTTTCTTCTTCTTCTTCTTCTTCTTCTTCTTCTAAATCTCTTTCTTTCATCTTTTTTTTATTTCATAACCAACCATTATCCTTTGTGACACTTTGTTATTTTTCTTGTTTTTCATCTTCTTCTCCATCTCTCCCCTCCTCCTTCTCTCTTTATTTCTCTAACATAGTTCCAACTCGATCAAACATATGAACCCATCTGCTAACCCTAAACAATCATCTCAATCTGATAGCGAAACCCTCAGATCCGTATATTGTTATGTCTGTATTTCCTCCTCTTCGCCTTTTAAAATCTACGCCTTCAATCAGTCAACACGAATCGCATTTGAAGGCCTCCGTTTACTTCACGTCCCGTTATTTATTATTTCAAGACAAAAATTACTTACCTGCCAATCAAAGTTGCGCCATATCTAACGAATGTCGAATGTATGTCAAAATGTATGCAAAGAAACCACTTGATATTTGTTTGTACTAACGAGTCGCCGCGTATCAAGGCCCAAAGGCCACTCGACGATAAAAGTTAATGATTTTGTCAAGAGGACGGCTCGACAACACCTTGAGGGTTAGTGACGACGGTTTAAATTGGACAGAATTTGATTGCTTAAGAGAACGGCTCAACAAGAATTTGCTAACATTGAACTTGAAAACGACCATGTTGCAGTCAGCCGGGAAACAGCCTCGGGGTATTGTGTTCCCTTTAGTTTTAAGTACACAGAGGAAGAAAGGAAAATTATTTACATTGGTTGTAGCTAGACGAGTATTGGCTATGAATGCTTTACTGGAGAAAGACAAATATAGATTGAAGCTCAGTCGAGCACATACTATGAAAAGTACGATAGAGTAGAGAAAGACTAACACCGTCTCTTCTGTGAGTACAAAAGTACAAACGAAGGAGTCGCATAGAACTTTGAACTTTTGATGTTTTAATAAATATTGTATCTTTGCAATTTTTTATTCTCATATTTTGTCTCTTGAATTGATTGCTCTATTCAATATATTGAGCTTTATATTATCATGATAGATTATTATTAAACGATAGTTCACTAATCTTTAATTTAATTTTATATTCTAATAATAACATAAATATATATATATATATAAATATATTCATATATATATAAATATATATATATATATATACATATATATATATATATATATACATATATATATATATATATATATATATATATATATATATATATATATATATATATATATGAAAAGATGAAAGGATAAAATAATCTGACGGTATGAGTTAACAAATGAAACAGAAGTAGACCTGAGAGCTCAACGTTTCGCCCAACTGCTGCGTGGTCCTTTATCAAGAGCGAAACATGCTAGAAGCTTCAAAGAATGAGTTCTTTGACACTTCTAGCATTTTTCGCTCTTCGATAAAGCCTTCGCAACATTTACGCGAAACGTTGAGTTTTACAGTCTTCCGCTGTTTCCTTTTTTAACTCTCACACACACACACACACACACAGAGATATATATATATAACATATGAAAGGAATTTAGGGCACGTGTTTCTGGTTATCAACCATCATCAGCATGGCTAACATGGGCAAGGATCAACCATGCTGATAACGGCTAATAGCCAGAAACACCTGTAGTTCTAGTTTAATGCAACTCGTGAAATTTTTTTTTATATACATTGAATAATAAACAATATATATAGGGTCCGCCATAAGTACTATATATAATTCACTGAACAGGCGGATTCAAATATCGATTTGGCGGATAAAGTGCTTTTTATGTGTGATAGCAAGAATTCTACGATATATATATATACATAAGCAAAAAACAAAAAAACAAAAAACAACGAACACTACAGTCACCAATAAAACATAATTACATAAATATACATTAAATATTTAGGGGATAAAATCGTACATATTTCTAGATAGAGCGTATTGGTCTAATGGTAAGACGCTGATTTTGATGTTTGTGTTAGTTAGCCATGCTGATGACGGCTGTGAGCCAGAAACACGCATCCATGGATTACTTTTATGTACGTTTAAAAATTTTGTAAATATATATATTACAGAAAAATACATCCTATAAAGTTAATAGCGACAAATAATAACATTTTCTGCATCTTAATTACTTAGGAAGTGAAACAATCGAAACAGTAGTAAACAAAGAAAAACACAAATAAGAAAAAACAAACGCTGCAATCACCAAAAAAAAATTACGTAGAAATACGTTATATATATATATATATATATATATATATATATATATATATATATATATATATATGTCTGTGTGTGTACTTTCATCCCGTTACGTAAATGTTAGTGAGTAAAACACGTGCTTTTTCTAGCCTAGGACGCAACAATTTCAAATGGTGCGAGGGAGCGAGATAAAAATAGCACGTCATACAAACACTTCATACTAACCGCGCCGCCTGTAATAAATTCAGAAAATAATTCTACAAACTATAATCAAAAGTCAACGGTGAGTGCGTCTTTTCTTTAGGTCATCAGACATGATAATGATAATAGTTTATATATGAAAAATTACATTTATGACGTAATTCCATACTTTAATATAAATATTTTAATAATATATCTAGATAAATTGGGAAGTGTAATTGTTTTCCATCATTATTCTCGAAGGATGTACACTAGTATATATTGATATATATATATATATATATATATATATATATATATATATATATATATATATATATGTATATGTATATGTATATATATGGATATATATATATATATATATGTATATGTATATATATGGATATATATATATGTATATATATGGATATATATATATATGTATATATATATATATTTATGTATATATATATATATATATATGTATATATATATACTTAAATTTAAAATTAAATTAACGATAATTGAATTATCGTTTAATAATAATCTCTCGTGATAATATAAAGCTCAATATATTGAATAGAGCAATCACTTTTGATGTTCTAATAAATATTGTATCTTTACAATTTTTTATTCTCATCTTTCATCGCTAGAAATATATATATATAATATTTGATGTTTTATATCTCCCCTGATGACCTGCCAAGCGGGTACCTCGCTTTGGTAGCGGAACACGTGTAGGGAACAATGACTGTAGAAAATAAATACACGATAAAAGAAAAAAAACCTCTGTTGTGATGAATCCTTTCATGAAAAAAATGTCGTGGTAAACTATCCAAATATATATATATATATATATATATATATATATATATATATATATATATATATATACGTATGTGTGTATCCTTTAATATTATATCATATGGTAATTTTATAAGCTATCGATACCATAGGATTCATGGATAACGTATAATGTTCGCCCAGTAAGTTGAAAAAGTCGCACGTGTATCATGTTTTTCCGTTAAACCTAAGCTATCAATGGCTGATATAACTATTGTATAGTGTGATATCAAATAAAAAATATATTACACACGTTATTGAACACTCCAGTCTTATTACTCCTATAACTCAGCATTATACTATATGTATTTTCTTAATTATTGTCTCAATGCGATCTAGTTTCCGGGTCTCTGGTGTTAATTCGTAGATTATTGATTCGAAAGTGTTTTCTTCGTCCACAGAAGTTGTATGCTTTTGTTTGCTTTGATTGTTTCGTATATTGATGTCGTTTTTTTTTAATATTATTTTAGTATGTAGTTTATTTTTTTTAAATATTATTTTAGTATGTAGTTTTTTATATCATTTTAGTATGTAGTTTGTTTTATACTATGTATCTTTATATTATAGTATGTAGTTTTTTAAAAATATTATTTTAGTATGTAGTTTTTTTAAAATATTATTTTAGTATGTAGTTTTTTAAATATTATTTTAGTATGTAGTTTTTTTATATTATTTTAGTATGTAGTTTTTAAAAAATATTATTTTAGTATGTAGTTTTTTTTAATATTATTGTAGTATGTAGTTTTTTTATATCATTTTAGTATGTACTTTTTAAAAATATTATTTTAGTATGTAGTTTTTTTAAATATTATTTTAGCATGTTGTTGTTTTTATATTATTTTAGTATGTAGTTTTGTTTTAATATTATTTTAGTATGTAGTTTTTTTTTATATTATTTTAGTATGTAGTTTTTTAAATATTATTTTAGTAGGTAGTTTTTTTTTAATATTATTTTAGTATGTAGTTTTTTTTATATTATTTTAGTATGTAGTTTTTTTTAATATTATTTTAGTATATATTTTTTTATATTATTTTAGTATGTAGTTTTTTTCATATTATTTTAGTATGTAGTTTTTTTTACATTATTTTAGTATGTAGTTTTTTAATATTATTTTAGAATGTAGTTTTTTTTAAATATCATTTTAGTATGTAGTTTTTTTAAATATTATTTTAGTATGTAGTTTTTTTATATTATTTTAGTATGTAGTTTTATTCATATTATTTTAGTATGTAGTTTTTTTACATTATTTTAGTATGTAGTTTTTTAATATTATTTTAGAATGTAGTTTTTTTTAAATATGATTTTAGTATGTAGTTTTTTTTACATTATTTTAGTATGTAGTTTTTTTAATATGATTTTAGTATGCATTTTATTTAATATTATTTTAGTATGTAGTTTATGCGGGAGAAAAATAAGGTGTAATTGAATCTGTTTATTTGTGTTTTTGGTGTTTTTATTATTTTTATTAATTTTGTTGTTTTTGTTTTTTAGATAAAGTTGTATTCTCTTTTCTGTCAGATCTTTCACGAACACCTCTTAGAGTTTAGAAGATGAATCGCAAAATGCAGTTTGGCAGATTATCTGTACAGACGGAATTTTCCTCTGATGTTGATTATTTTTGACAAAGGGGAGTTTCTTTTCCCGAAATATTAAATAAATGATTTTTTATAATCATCCGGACATCACACAAACAGCTAACACCACACTTGGTGTCATGTAAGATTTTAAGAAAAAATAAATAGTAAGTCACATTTCGAATTTTATTTATTATTTTTGTTACTTCCAGGTTGAATCTTACCCGGAATGTGTATTGCCTGCAGCCTTTTAAAAACATACTATATATATATATATATATATATATATATATATATATATATATATATATATATATATATATATATATATATATATATGTGTGTGTGTGTGTGTGTGTGTGTGTGTATAACATAAGTTCAAAATTCCAATATTTTTCTTTCTTTAGGAGGTATGATATGGTTTCGCTGACATCCCCCTAAATGCTAACTTTTCAAAATCAATAAATAACGTGCTCACGTTACTGACTGAATATATAGTTTAGAATTTGAGTAGCACCTGCATATTATTAACCGATTCTTTTAAATATGTATTACTAAAGATTTGATCTAGCGCAATTGTTTTCTCAATTTTTTTGCATCTAACTTATTTTGGCTTAAATCGTAAAGATTACAAAAAAATAATGTGTCCAGGTTACTACCTGGGTTGCCGAGAATATGATCGGTTCATTAAAAATAACTTTAAAAAAAAATAATTTTGTGTTTATGCACCTCGTAAATCATAGCATTTATAAGAAAATGATGTGCCCATGTTATCTTTTAGAATATATATTCCGAAATTCATAATAATCCGTTCATTACTTTAGGAGATCAAACCTTGTAGTTTAGGGGGCAATTGGTGCGCTTTTCACATAATTGTTAACCTTTATTGGAAAACATTTATAAAGTTCGGCTTTTATAAAGATTGACTTACTTGATAGTATTTACTGTATTTGTTCTTCCTGACTACACAAAAAGAACACACTACTATATATATATATATATATATATATATATATATATATATATATATATATATATACATATATAATCTTTGTTAAACTAAATCATTGTAAAAGTATGTATCGTAATTTCTTTAGTAAAGTTGCTTAGAAAAGATTGTTATTTTATGAAATATTTCGCAAAAATCGGAAAAATTATCAGCTCAAATTTATTGATTTCGCGTATCGTTCGCAAAAACCTTATTAACAATTATTTCATCCAGACGTTGTGTATTGTTTACTACAATGTTTTTTATTTAATATCCACATGAATATTGGCTCACCCCTCTACAGCAAATGTTTCTAATTCTTTAGATTTCTAGGTATCCTTGTGTTAGAGTATTTCTTGAAAAATCTTTACAAGTTCTCGATTAGATTCAAATCGAAGCTCTTGTTTGCCCACTTTAAACGATTATTTTCTTAACAGATTTGACCATGCTTTGGGTCATTATTGTATTGAAAGTTTCAATGGATGAAGTTTCCTTTTGTGACATGGTGTGTTACGAACGTTGACAAACAAGATGATGTCATCCATGTGTAAGGTCCTCAACTGTGCACGGATACAAACAAGCAGACTTTTTCACGTTCTCATTTAGAATTTTGAATGTGCTCATCTTGTGTCGTGATCCCATTCACCTACACGAGTTTGTTTGACTGAGAAGAAACCCCAAACATTAAATTTGCGTTGACATGTTTTACAGTTGGAACATTGCTTTTTCGTTTGAGACCTCCACCCTGTGAAATCTGGTGGCAACGATGACGGTTTTGTATGGTGAAGAGAAGAGATCGAGACAAAGAAGAAGGCAGAGAAAATGCGAAAAAAGGAAACCAAGACATTTTATCTGATTTTCGGTGTCTTGTGACAAGAGACAGTGAAAAGACGGTGAGGTGAATGAAAGACAATCTAGACAGAGGGAAAGAGAGGAGGAAGAGGAGATGGAGATTCGGAGGAAGAGGAGAGGAAGATTGGGAGGAAGATGGGAGTGTCGATGAAAATATGGTAAAGAAGAGAAGGAGGTTATTAAATACTAAAGACAACGGCCGCCCTTTTAAGATAGCCGCGTCAACCCGGTCCGTTGGCTTTTAGAGTTTAATACAAGACAAGACGATGGCTTGTAAACATGTGTGCATCGATGACACAGGGGAAATATGGAGGAAAAGGAAAAGACAACAGAAGATGTAGAAGATGATCATCGTGATCATTATGATGATGATGATCATCATCATCATCCTCATAGGATAAAAATAGTGATTGAGATGATGTAGCTGATGATGAAGATGACGATGAAAATGCTGATGAATATGATGAAGCTAGTGATAATGATTATGACGATGACGATAATGAAAATAATGATAGGATGGAGATGATGTAGATGATGATGTAGATGATGATGATTAACGTGATGAAGCTGACGATGATAGTGATGAAGATGATGACAGCATGATGCTGCTGCTGCTGCTGATGATGATGATGATGATTATGAAGCTGATGATGATGATGATTATGAAGCTGATGATGCTACTGCCGATTATAATGATGATTGATGATAATAAACACGATGGTAGGTTGAAGATGATGATAAAGATAAAGCTAATGATGAAGATAGAGCTGATCATGAAGATGATGATCGTGATGATTATGATGATCATGATGGCGACGAAGAAGATGAAGAAAATGATAAAAAAAGAGAAGAAGAAGAAGAAAGTGAGGACACCGACAAAGTACAAAATAAGATAAGAACGACAAAAGCAACAACAACAAAAACAATAACTACAACAACAACAACAACAGAGCAACAAAGGAAGAAGGAGCCTAACTATTAAAAGAAGAAAAGTAATTAGTATAACACCAAAAACAAGAAATGAGCTGAAAAATTAGCTGAAAACTAAAACGCAAACGTTAAATGTAACAACAACAACAACAACAAAAACAATAATAATAGTAATAATAATAATAACAATAATGATAATAATAATAATAATAATAACAATAATGATAATAATAATAATAATAATAATAACAATAATGATAATAATAATAATAATAATAACAATAATGATAATAATAATAATAATAATAATAATAATAATAACAATAATAATAATAATAGTAATAACAATAATAATAATAATAATAATAACAATAATGATAATAATAATAATAATAATAATAACAATAATAATAATAATAATAATAATAATAACAATAATAATAATAGTAATAACAATAATAATAATAATAATAGTAATAATAATAATAATAATAATAATAATAATAATAATAATAAGAGAAGAAGAAAAATGAAAACATGGTACTATTATGACAAGAAGAAGAAGAAGAAGAAGAAGAAGAAGAAGAAGAAGAAGAAGAAGAAGAAGAAGAAGAAGAAGAAGAAGAAACGTGAAACTCCGCCGCAAATGCAAATGAGTTTAGTCAAGAAATATAATGAATTCATACTATGGGAGTTGTCCGTTTACCTGAATGCAATATGACCGCCATAAAGCCCTACGGATGTAGGGCTATTCAAGATGGAACCGTAAATGGCAAGAAGACCTTCAATATGGCCACTGTATCCATTCACCTGCAGGGCCTGCGCGAGTCGGGTTTCCAGAATCTCATTCCAAACACTTACCTGTCACGACCGATCACGCCCTTCTACACCACTTCTCGCCATTCTTCGCTCGGCTTCGCAAAACATGTTTTCTCAGTCTACTTCTCCTTTTATCGATAAGCAGGTTTACTGAAGTCCGTTTTCTTTTTTTACCCAATCGAGGTTGGGTTGGGTTGGTTTGGTTCGGTTCGGTTTGATTTAGTTTAGTTTGGTTGGTTCGATATGGTTTGGTTTGGTTTGGTTGGTTCGATATGGTTTGGTTTGGTTTGGTTGGTTCGATATAGTTTGGTTTGGTTTCGTTTGTTCGATATAGTTTGGTTTGTTTTCGTTTCGTTTCGTTCGGTTTCGTTTAGTTT
Organism: Sepiola atlantica; assembly: GCA_963556195.1. Lineage (NCBI taxonomy): Eukaryota > Metazoa > Mollusca > Cephalopoda > Sepiida > Sepiolidae > Sepiola > Sepiola atlantica. The sequence continues at coordinate 30,501,111 of OY744527.1, read as the reverse complement.
GGTTTGGTTTGCTTTGTCTGTTTAACGGCAAATCAACCCATGTCGAAGTACAATAGTTTGCGTAAACTATTAATTAGAACACAAGTTGGTAGTTTTACCTTGAGTAACCTATTAATAACCACTTAGAACCAAAGTTGCTATTTTACTTTGTGTAAACAATAAGTTCGAACATAAGTTGGTATTTAACTTAGTGTTAAAAATTAATCAGAGGCACAGTTTCTATTTTCCCTTGTGTAAACGATTAATAAGAACCCAAGTTGTTATTTTACTTTGTGTTAACGATTAATCGGAACATAAGTTGCTATTCTACCTAGTCAGAGCGATTTATTAGAACACAGGTTTCCATTTTACCATGTGTACACGATTAATTAGAATACTGAAAATTTTACACACAGCACTGGGTATTCCCAAATCGTTTCTTATTAAGTACTCACCGGGTTGCTTAACTTAGGTGATCTATCTGAAACGGGGGGGGGGTGATTATTATTGGAGTCGTATACACCAAATAGGAAATGCAAGTAGCATGTAAGAAAAGTATAGAAATTATGTTAAAAAACGCGACTACCTAGGATTTTACAAGCAGGACATGTGTTCAGTATATTAAAACAAGCGCGTGGCCCCATAGGAAGTCAACGTTTGTTTCGCCTATTATATATTTTTTCTAGCCGTAAAATTATTTGCAACTAAATACGTTTGAAATTAATTAAACATACGCTTTAACGTTTAAAATTATTTATTTATTGCAGCAATTAAAATTGTTTTAATATAGTCTTTTCTTGCGGTAAAAAATAATTTTCAACTAAATAGCCATTGAATAAATAAAACGAACGGAACTTTGAAGTTGACGACGACAGAATTCCGATTTATAACGTTCTATTTGATTTTGGAACATTCCATTTAGAAATGGATAACATCAAAAAATTTACACCAGATTGTCCGCAATTATGTTTGGCAAAACTGTAGCATAGAATAATTCGAACAGAAACAAAAGTTATAATAAATAACTGTGATCAGACGCAAATTTTTTATTATTCCTACCTGCATCGTTTTAATCTTCTGTAACCGTTTCAAAGTTATTCTTCTTCAATATAAAAATTGCGTCTATACCTGCTGATTTACCGATTACAAAATCTAAGATGGCTTCCGTCAGATGTCTTGTTGGCTTCTATGTCTCATAGATAACAATCGAGAAATCGTCAAATTAAAAATAAATACAACTAACACCTGTTTAAAATTAATTTTCGACCAACCTGCATAGTTTTGACTTACTGAAACTGTTTTAAAGTTTGTCTTTGTTTCAAAATAAGTATATCGAAGCTTTAGACCTTACGTGGTCAGCATTATTTTTCCAAACCTTCGATACAAATTACGAAAAAAAAAAACACTTTCAAAAAGTTTCAAAACTGTAAAACTATGCAGATCAATGGAAAATTATTTTTTTAGTAAAGTTATTATTTTGTTTAATCTTTTGTTTGTTTTCGATTTCTCGGATGTTAATTATACTATGGTTTTGCCTTACTATTTGCATCTTTTTTATAAATGGGTATGAAAAGTACTAAGATTTTTATTAGTGTGTTAAGCTTAAGTGTGAAGTACCATGTTAATTGTTTAACACCAAGATTGAATGTACACAGAATATCTGTGTTTTTGTGTTTAATAATCGTGAACTAATCGATAGTAAACTGAAAACATTGGCACACATGGAGTTTAAAGTGAAGGTGATTGGTCCAAGATTCCGCCATTTTCTTTTCATTTCAGCCAATCAAGATTGTCCTTTCCATTAAGTAATAAAACTCTTAACTAATTCAGCCACGTGACGACTAACGAGAGTCAGTTTAACAACCACCAAATAACGCTGATAACAATGATAGGCGAGCGATACTTAATCAGCCGAAATTACTGTAATTACACGATACCCCTGTTTAGGAAATGAGAGATATGGCGCCGAATAACTTGTGGGGGTCAAAACAAAAGTCGCGTCGAGGGGTGTTACAAGGTAAGCTGATAAATAAAGATTAGTCTCTTGTGTAGATGCTATACATCAGTTATATTGCTAGGAAGATATCTATCGTCTGTTTCTGTCGTCGTTTCGTGTCCTGCGTTTTCTCCGACGAGACTTTACGGCCGCCCTTTTAAGATAGCCGCGTCAACCCGGTCCTTTGTCTTTAGAGTTTTGAGAGAAAAAACTACAGAGGCGGAATCAAATTGTGTTATTCTGGGGGTAGATATGGTTGCTCATGATTAACTTTAACTGCACATCAACCCTTTTTATTTGTTTTTTGATACCGAAACAATACATATGTAAATAATTCAATTTTCTATTTGACCTATATAGTAAACATTACTTCTTTACCGATATCGTAAACAATACATATTATAAATAATTAAAGGCTATATTTAATTCATATAGTAAATACTACCTATCGTAAATAACTCTTTACCCATATCGTAAACAATACATATTGTAACCAATTCCACTTTCTATTTAACCCGTATAGGTAACAGTAGGTATTGTAAATAACTCTTTACCCATATCGTAAACAATATATATTGTAAACAATTCAATTTTCTATTTTACAAACATAGTAAACATTACTTATTGTAAATAACTCTTCACGCATATCGTAAACAATACATATTGTAAACAATTCAATTTTCTATTTTACAAAGATAGTAAGCATTACTTATTGTAAATAACTCTTCACGCATATCGTAAACAATACATATTGTAAACAATTCAATTTTCTATTTTACAAAGATAGTAAACATTGCTTATTGTAAATAACTCTTTGCCCATATCGTAAACAATATATATTGTAAACAATTCAAGTTTCTATTTTACAAATATAGTAAATATTACCTATGGGATATTCTATCCTATATAATCCAGCTCTGACACCACAGCATTCTAAGATGTTCTCATTAATATCCCATAAATGTTTGCTTAAAACTAAGATAAATCTGCAATTTCAGCTAGAATGAAACATCGAATTTGGCCATCCTGACCGTTATATTTTTAACCCCAGCAGTTCTAGAAAATCTTGATTTTTGAATCTAGAAAATATCCATTTAGGCTGTAAATTTAATCAGGTAAGTTTTCGAGCGAAAATTAAAAAGTTACGGTTAAAAAGTAAGAAAATTAAGGGAAACGCCCCTTTTTAACCCATTTGTGTGTCGTCGCTGCACTTTTACAGGGACCGTTCGGGCAGTCGATGCAGAGCCTGAAAATCGAGAACTTTCCAGCTCAACAGGAAATATCTTTTGCGTTTTCGAAATGATATTAAATGAAACTTTTTTTAAATTCTAAAATTAATTATTGGCAATTGTAGTATGCTGGCGATATTTGTCCTTGAATTTTGACATTTTTCGCAATAACCGTAACAATAAGAAAAACGTGAGATGTACAGTTAAAACTATGATGGTTTTTGTTTAGAATATAAACAAATTACCGACTAAATGACGGTCAAATATCGAATATATATCATATATAAGTTCAATCTTAACCTTATCATCACCAATCGTTAGGAGAAATGTAAAGGTCGTATGAGTTACGTCGTAAAATATACGTAAAAAATATTAAAACTAGAAAATAGAATTCCACCGTCTAATACTTGTTCTCTCAAAGTTGTTCTTGGTTCTGTTCTATTTCTCTTCAATGACGAAATCTGAACTGCAAAAGGTAATTTCCCAGGGAGGAAATCTTTTCTCATAATGTTGTTAAATTTTCCTGTTTTGGGAAGAAGGTGAACTGCTTACAAGAAATATCCTGTTTTGGAAACTCTTCATATATAGAAATCACAATGTCCTGTTTCAGGATTTCTGATTTGCCATCACATGATCAAAAAGGTTGTGCCCAGTTCTCTTCCTGCCATTTTCATGTTGTGCGTGCAAGATGGTGGCAAGTTTATATTGATTTATTTTCTTCTGACGGTTTGATGCATTTCTTTTCAGTACTGAAATGTTGTACGAGTCTCTGCTAGTGAATTAATAGGTTCGTTTTAATTTAAAGCTTATACACACTTTCTTATACACACCATGTTGTTGTGTTTGTGTTAACATACCAGACAAATGATTATTCAGTATTTTCATGATGAATGTTTGACACACCAAATTTTGGAAATGTGGTTCGTGTAGATAAAAAAAATAGTTGACAGGAGCATATAACCAAATTTGGAGATTGGAGTCTAATACTGACTCAAAAATTGAACCCAAAAAGTTGGTCACGACAAAGGATTTAAAATTGCTTCAATGTATCAGAATATATAGTACGAGAAGCACGGACACTAAAGGAAAATCGAGGTATTATTTCGCCCCCTGATAAGAAGGGAAGAGATCTTTCCAAAGAAGTTTTGGACTCGGTAAAGAGACGATGCATTTTCCCGGATGATGACAGGAGGTTTTGTGAGTATAGTCAAAAAGTCTACGTACAGAAGCGTCCCATCTTGTGCAATCTGAAAGAACTGTATGCAACGTACATACTCCAACCTCAAAATTCTGCGAGATGTGTCCAATATTGTTCGTCACTGTATCATCGTCTGGTAAACGTTTTGTTTGTGTTTGTGTTTGTCTCAAACTATCAAAATACGAAGTTACTTGTTGATTGTTTTTGTTCGGGAGTAAAAACTCAGTTAAAAGTAAAGTTGAGAAAACGGAAGATTAGAATGAAGACGAGAACTAAACTGTCGAAGTTTGACACAACCTATAAGGATTTGATAGCTATTATGTGCGATACCCCAATCTCTAGTGTATGGTGAATCGTTGCGAAAACTGCCTTAGATACAGTGCTCTGGAAAAAATGTGTTTGGAACAAGTTCACCGAACTCATGATTAACGAGGAGATATCGTACATCAGTGGAAACAACGCCACGAATACGCACACCTGATCTGGACGATTTTGTCGATCTACTGGTGTACAGTGTTCACAACCTCACCACACATTTCTTCGTTGCAAAGAACCAAGCTCAGCATTCATAATAGACGAAAGAAGACATAGCAGATACCGAATGCATCATTTTCCTGCTGCAGGATGAACTCAAAGACCCGTGCACCATGCATTAAAAGGATTTCATCACCCTTCACTATACATCAGTTCTGATAATCTGAAGCATATTATGTTCTTAAGCTGCAGAGAATAGTCATGCTTTATATCAAGAAGAATTTGTCCTAGATCAAAAGAGTTGACTATTTTAGTGGCGGATGTGCTTGACAGTATAAATACTATAAAGCATTTATTTACTGCTGCCACCAGAAAACAGATTTCGATATTGATGCAACCGGGGTGTGTTTTTTTTTAACAAGTCATCATGAATCTCTTTGTGACGGTATTTATGACACTGTCAAATGTGCCAGTTTTCAAAGACCTGCAAACAATCAGATTTAGACGTTCCGTGCTGTTGATGTTAGGCTTACGGTTAGCTCTGACGGGTACTGCTAATCCTCCATACTAGGAACCACTTTCCTGACCATCGATAAGGAAGAGATGGTTGCAGTAAGAGAATAGTTGAAGCGCTAGTATAAATTGGCTGATACTGTCTCTGGTACCAGTAGAAGTCATCACTTTGTCCTAACATCGCAATATACCAATTTAATTGGCCTCGTAGTGATGATAGAAAGGTACGTAGCGTTAAACAAAGTCATCATGAAAATCCAGACACGTACAACGCCATTAAATTAAATTAAATATTTTATCACTACAGAGGAAAAGAACAAAGCCCAAAACTACTTTTAAAAAACATGTGTTTAGACGGTGGAATTTTATTTTTCTTGTTTAAATCAATTTTTACGTATATTTCACGACGCAACTCATAAAAACTTAAAATTTCTCCTGGCAATCTCTGATGGTAAGGCCAAGGTTGTAACTAATATACCATAACTATGCACTTCTTCGATACGTTGAACTGTCAATTAGTTGGCAAATTGTTTCATGACTCAAAAGAAACCATCATAGTGTTAACTGTACATTTCACATTTTTCTTATTTTTACTGCGAAAAATGTCAAAATTCAAGGATATTTATCGCCAGAATATCACTAATGGCAAAAAAAAAATGGATTTTATAAAAGTTACGTCTTATTTCTTGTCGAAAATTAAAAATATATTTTCTGTAATGCATCAGTTATCCATTTTTAGACTTTATATTGTTATCCCAGACGGTCTCGAGATAAATGCCGCGATGACACACAAATGGATAAAAATGGGATGTTTCTCTTAATTTTCTGACTTTGTAACTATATTATTTAGACTTCGTGCTTTCGAAACCCCTAACCCTAATCTAAACCCTAACCTTAACCCTAACCCTAAACCCTTAACCCTAACCCTAACCCTAAATTCTAAACCCTAACCCTAAACCCCTAACCCCACACCTAACTATTACTCTTAACCCTAACCCTTATCCTAACCCCAACCCTACCCTTAACCCTTACCCTAAACCTTACGCTAAACCCAAAACCATAACCCTAAACCCTTAACCCTGACCCTAACCGTAACCCTAACCCTTATCCCTAACCCCTACCCCTAACCTTAACCCTAAAACTTAGCTAGGTACATTTACAGCCTAAATGGATACTTTTAAGCTTAAAAAGAAAAGATTTTCTAAAACACCCGGGTCCAAAAAAAAGCGATTGCGATAGCAAAATTTTTCATTTCTGAACGAATTTTGTCTTTCTGAAAAATTCGGTTACCCTACTCAATCCAGTTAGAATGCAGATTAATCCAACTTTTGAGCCAAATCTTATTAGAAAAAATGATGGTGTCAGGGCTGGATGATATGGGATGGAATGGCTCCTATTATAAATAGCTCTTTACCCATATTGTCAAACAATACTTATTGTAAACAATGTAAATTCTATTTAACATATTTCATAAGAAATAACTATTGGAAATATTTTATCCATATCGTAAACAATACCTATTATAAATAGCTATTTATCCATACGTAAACAATACATATTGTAAATAACTATTTATCCATCCGTAAACAATACATATTGTAAATAACTATTTATCCATCCGTAAACAATACATATTGTAAATAGCTATTTATCCGTACGTAAACAATACCTACTGTAAATGTTGCAATACGCTATCGCTCAGGGCATATGGAGGCAGGAAACAGGTTACAAAACCGTGAACACAGTAATATGAAGAAATTATTATCTTTATTTTTTCTCTCTCTTAATTTATACACTTACGGGAAAATGATTGGACATGTATATTTGTTTTTGGTGTCCCTAATAAAAAGTCTGCGTTTGTGGTTCTTTTGCGAAAAGGGTCTTTTTACATCTCCTTCCTTCCGAAGTCGTTTCCCGGAACAGTCTCTTAGGTCAGACGCGCACACTGGCGAAACGTTTGTTCTCGAAAAGCTTTGGTCCGGCGAAAAATGCAACTTTTTCTTATTTTCGACGGACAGAGTTGCTTCCCTTTAACTGTTAATGGAGAGATTTCTCGCGTATCCTTCGAAAGTGTTTATCGTGAAAATCTTAGAAAAAATCGCCCGACGATTAACTCTTGTCAACGAAAATGTATCTTTCTTGGCAAAATTAATGCAGAGTTTATAGTGTTTCACGAAAGAAATTAGAGTTCGCCACGCTGGGTCTCTCTCTTGTGATACTCGCCCTCAGACCATCAAGCCAAATTGCTCGAATCTTGCCCGCCAGCTTTTTTATACTAACGCCTAGCTGTCTCTTTCCCCCCGTCGTTCTAGTGTTGGTCCGTCTGCACTCATTTTTCTTTCTCTTGGTGAGTGATGACTTTCCATCTGCACACCTTCCTCTCTCCGCATATGAAATTATATTTTAGAAAAATTTTCACTGCTTAATTAATTTCCTTTATGACACCTTTTGTTTTCATACGTAGTTTTAATTTCTGCTTTTAATCTCAGTTAATTTCCTTTGATTATTGTCTGACTTTTTCTATCTATTGGCTTGCAAAAGGTTAGTCGTCCGAACAAATCTTTATTTATTTTTCTGCACTTATTCAGAGAATCCCTATTTAAAAATTGTCTTTTGATTTTCGTTAGTGATTTAATCTATCCTAGCTTTTGTCAATTATTGGTGGGTCTTGCCCCTTAACCTTTGATTGAAACGTGTTTCCCCAAAGTCCATTGTCAGATCACTAGACGCGTGAATCATTCCTGTGACTGTATTTCCTTGTTGAAAAGAGATGACAGCTTAATTTGCACTGAATCGAATAATTCACACCGGTAACAATCAATACTAGTAAACTTACTCTCTTTTAAGAGCCCTTCATAATATAACATATAGCTATTTATCCATACGTAAATAATACATATTTTAAATAACTATTTATCGATACGTAAACAATACATATTTTAAATAGCTATTTATCCATACGTAAACAATACATATTATAAATAGCTATTTATCCGTAGATAAACATTACATATTGTAAATAGCTATTTATCCATACGTAAACAATACATATTTTAAATAGCTAGTTATACATACGTAAACAATACATATTGTAAATAGCTATTTATCCGTAGATAAACAATACATATTGTAAATAGCTATTTATCTATACGTAAACAATACATATTGTAAATAGCTATTTAAGTGTCCTTTTTATCCATAACTGGAATGAGGCATTAAGGGTTATACCTTACTAGCAGTATTAATGCATAAATAATCACAATTTCATAGACTGTGACAGTATCGATTAGGGTATTAATGTATCTCTAGTCTATTCTTACGAAGACTATTCTATACAATATCATCATCGATAGCTACACATAATATGTGTCTACGCAGCTTTGTCCGTCGGCTCGTCAGTATGTCTTTCACGCATTAAAATGGTATTTTTTCAGTCTTTCACGCTTTAGTTTTAAATAGTATTTTAAATATTTAGTTCGAAATACACTACTTAGACACTTTTACGCATTTTTATAAGAGGTGATTCACGTCCTTCAATGTGTCACGTTTAAGTTTGAAATATTTTCACCGCAAAACGCGTAAATTGAATGGCCGCATCTTAAGAAAATAGATTCTCGTTTCTAATTATAAGAACTAAACCTTGATGTGATCTACGGAGAATGAAGTACACGGAAGTGTGGGCAGATAGAGCGATAACAAGGCCGGATAATTAATTATGCCACTTTGTTCGACGTCTCGTTCTCTTTTTTCTTTTTCAAAATCTACAACCGAATCTGTTTCGATATCATAACAAGTTATCTAGTGCAACTAAAGATGACCCGACGATTCCCCTTTTGTTGCATAGTGGAAAACGGTAGGAGGAGGAGGGGGTAAGTTTGCAAGATAGAAAGCTGTGATTTTCGTGAATTGAAGTTCAAGACGTCGGGCGACGAAGTCGTTAATTATATACCAAATAACATGTTCTGTGATGAGTACAAATACAAGGAATAAAGAAAGACTTTTATTTTCATAAAGTGCTTTAGTGTTTACTTCTTTGTCGCCGATACTCTTTAATATAGTGTTTGCTTCTTTTCATCTACATTATTTTACATAGAATAGGAATGTATACGACTCTTTCTGAGACATACAAATCTGTGATTGGTTGAAAGAAAATCACGTGTTCGCTTGGAAATGTTAGTGTTGAAATGATCAGTTTTTGATACTAATGGTTCATCACTTACAAAGCCTAACCCTAACCCTAATCTTAACCTTAACCTTAACTCTAACTCTAACCCTAACCCTAACCCTAACCCTAACCCTAACTTTAACCCTAACTCTAACCTTAACCCTAACCCTAACCCTTACCTTAACATTAACTTTAACCCTAACCCTAACCCTAACCTTAACCCTAACCCTAACCCTAACCTTAACCTTAACATTAACTTTAACCCTAACCCTAACCCTAACCTTAACCCTAACCCTAACCCTAACCCTAACCTTAACCTTAACCCTAACTCTAACCCTAACCACCCCCTTAACCCTAACCCTAACCCTAACTCTAACCCTAACCTTAACCCTAACCCGAGGAAAAGAGTTAATAATAGTGTTGGTTAAATAATGAAGCAGTTCCATGAAAGGATTGAGAACGATATTTGATTAATTCTGGACGACTCGATCGATATTGGTTAACATTGGACTTGACAGTTTTTGCCGCAGCAGTATCGCGATAAGAGTACCACGAGGCGAGCAGTAACAATACCAGCAATTTATCGCTAAAATAATAACATTAACAAAAACGGAAATTTATAAAGCGATAATCATCATGTAATTTCATACCATGGGTAGCGCACTTTGTTACTGTTTCAGTGATCAACAATTCAAATCCAGACATAGAAAGCTACGCTGATGAGCAAAACGCGTGTCCGTGGATAAGCATTTTAATATATACATACATATACAAATTAATATATATATATATATATATATATATATATATATATATATATATATATATATATATATATATAGACACAGGTGGTTCATTTGAAAGCATTGATAATTTTAAAATATTAAAATGAAAAATAGAAGTCTTTTTCAATGTAGGATATTATTATTATTATTTTAGTTTAATCTTAAATTTTTCGGACTAAAATGTCATCTTCAGATATGACCAGTATTGCGTCACCTTTTTTTTATTTTAGAAAAAAACAACTTTTTTAACGTCCGTGTTATGGTTGTACTCCGCTGTGATGTCTAGTCGATTATAAATTCAAATTCTGATTATTGAAAGAGAAACAAAGGCTTCTGTTTTACTTTGTTTTTTCTTTAAAAAAGACAACACAATACTGGTCATCTTCGACGATGAAATATTATTCCAAAACGTTTAAGATTAAAGTAAAAATAAAACTATTTAAAATAATCATGCATTGAAAAAGGGTATAAGGAATAGTTTATAGCATTAGTTTTATATATTTTTGTTTTTTAGATAAATGATAAAGTTTTAAAAATTGATGTGGCCACGTTGTCTCGAATACATATTCCATAACTCATAATAGTTTAGGATTTCTCCAACCACATACATTGACGCTCATGCGCGCAGCGAACCATTTTTAGAAATGTATTACTGGATATAAAACCAAGCAATTATTTTTCTTTAAATTCTTTAGCCAACTTATTTTAACAGTTTTTAGGGCGGGTGAACGTTTAGGTTGACACACCTAATAAATGGTATAGTTTACAAAAAAATCATGTGCTCATGTTGTTCACCGTGTTTCCGAGAAGATATATTTAAAAATATATTTCATTCGGTTCATAAAAATTGAAATGAAATAAAAATTATAAATCATATTAAATGAAATTAAATAAAAAACCTTCATAATTATCCGTTCATTAGTTTAGGAGATAAAAGTTTGGGGGAAGTGCGGATTTGAGTATGCGCACCCGCCAAATTGTGTTATTGTTAATAGAATCCGTGGCGGTGGAATATATTTTGATATTTCGGTAGAAACTATGACCTTATCAAAGCACAAACGTTATTTCCATTTATAGAGAAAAACGTCTACAGATTAATGTTATATATATATATATATATATATATATATATATATATATATATATATATATATATATATATATCAATCAAGGAAGGCGCGATAGCGCTCAATCCCTTAATAGGCTTCAAAAACGACCTATGCTAGAAATCTCATTGCTTTGATCAGTTATAACTCAAAAACCAATAAATCAAATAATTTAAAATTTGCACAACATTTTATAGAGATAGAGGTTCTAGGGTCTAGTTGATGGCATTTTAATTTCAGTTTACCATATACCTTAGTTTTCCAGAAAATTTTAAAAAACCTTTAAAATTACCATTTTCTTGAGGCATAGCCTTTACAAAAGTAGTGACATTCCATGATAAATGCCAGTATACTGAAATCATATCCCTTAATAGGGTTAAGATTAAAATTCATATACACTAAATGTACAAAAGCAAGGAAATTCCCAAAGGTTTACACTTTTATTGTCATTAAGGGTATGATTACATATCAACCAAGCCATTTCATTATCACATCACTACAGTATAAATCTCTATGCATGAGTGGATGAAGTGTGTGAGGTGCGCTGAAGAAGAATTCCTACCAGTAAAGTACATAGCCCTGTTGTGCTCGCATACCCTTAATGACAATAAAAGTGTAAACATTTGGGAATTTCCTTGCTTTTGCACATTTAGTGTATATGAATTTTAATCTTAACCCTATTAAGGGCATATGATTTCAGTATACTGGCATTTTTCATGGAATATATATGTTGTTTGTTTAGGTGGTCGTACTTCCTGAATGTAAAAGTTGAAATAGAATTAATGAGCTCATGTTACCCACCGGAGTGCCAGGAATAGATTTCTTTTATTATGGAAATCGCTCCAGACAAGACATTAAGCCACTTCATGTAAGGAGCTAAACAAATACGACTCCAAGGCATTAACCCAGCCAACAAAAACTGTTATATAGATAGATTCTGACCGAAAAACAGCAATGCTTAACCCTTTGTCAGAATTATTGTCCATGAAATAAGATGAAATAAATAGCAAAATAAGGGAAGTGAGAGTTAAGAAACCGGCGAAAGAAAACCTAACATCCGCTTTCTATTTTCCTTCCGAAATTAAATAATAATCGATTCATAAAACTTTTTTTATATACATTTTTTTAAAGTTTGATACATTAACAACAAACGTGCGGATGTAATTCACCTGATTTTGTAGAATATATATTCCAACATTTTGTAGAATATATATTCCAACATTTTGTAGAATATATATTCCAACATTTTGTAGAATATATATTCCAACATTTTGTAGAATATATATTCCAACATTTTGTAGAATATATATTCCAACATTTTGTAGAATATATATTCCAACATTTTGTAGAATATATATTCCAACATTTTGTAGAATATATATTCCAACATTTTGTAGAATATATATTCCAACATTTTGTAGAATATATATTCCAACATTTTGTAGAATATATATTCCAACATTTTGTAGAATATATATTCCAACATTTTGTAGAATATATATTCCAACATTTTGTAGAATATATATTCCAACATTTTGTAGAATATATATTCCAACATTTTGTAGAATATATATTCCAACATTTTGTAGAATATATATTCCAACATTTTGTAGAATATATATTCCAACATTTTGTAGAATATATATTCCAACATTTTGTAGAATATATATTCCAACATTCATTCATTAATTAAAGCGATGAAATGTTTTTTCGGAGACCGGTGCGGGCTTAATGGGAAATTTTAGAAAAACTAATGTGTTAACATTTCTCACCGGTTTGCCGAGAATATATATATAAAGATATATATATATATATATATATATGTATATATATATATATAATTATTTATAAATAATATTTTAAAAGATATAGTTAAGCAAACATTGTTAAAAATAACAGAATGTCCTTGCTTATGCCTTTTTATTTTTTCCATTTTACTAATTATCTGTTCATGTTAAAATAAAAAAATTAGTGTGTTCCATATGTATCACGAACGTTTTCGATTCTTTGTCGAATCATCATCAGGTGTAAAAAGCAAATGTACAAAAAAGCTGGAGAAAAGAAGAGAATTAGTACCGCTTACGTGAAGTCAGTAAGGCGACGCTGGAATTAGCGTTACAGGATAAAATTGTATTACGTTAAGCATTTTTGAATGTTGTTACTGGTTTCATACATAATCTTATTAATTGTAGGTTGTAGATAAACACACACACAATATATATATATATATATATATATATATATATATATATATATATATATATATATATATATATGCAGATTACTAGCACAACAAAATAGTAGGATACATTTTAAGAGGAAACATTATTTATTTTTTGAGAAAGAGAATAAAGAAGAAAATTGCTAAAAATGTTCCTTACGGCTTTATCGCATCACTTTGTTGTAAGAAACGTCAATCAAAATGATAAATTGGATGAGAAATGAGTGGGAAAATGTTTATATATATATATATATATATATATATATTTCAGAGGAAACATTTTTTTAAATCAATGAAACGGGCGGGTGGAAAAAAAAGAAAATTTTCCTTAAGGCTTTATCGTCTGACCCTCTAAGAGGAAACGTCAGAATGATAAATTAAAAACTAAGAACATCGAAGGAGATATGAGGGGAAAAAAATTGTGTAAGTTAGAGTAAACGATTACGAGAAAAAAAGTAAAACTCTCAACGTTATGGTGGATTTGAATCATTAAAGATTTCCAACTTCCAGGCACAGGAATCAGCCATCGGTAATCACCTGGTTAGTACAAATAGTTGTTCTGACAAGTATTCCGATGGGTAGTTTTCTGTTTTACACAGTGCCAGGTCGAACTACCATCTCAATATTATTGAGGCGTTAGTTATTAACAATTCTCAACCTAGCCTGTGTAGACAAAATATTTTGAAGCATCAGTTTGATGTTTCCATCTGAAATTTATCCTACGATTTTGTTGTACGTGCAATGAGTAAATACGAGCTCTTAAACGCCATTTCTCTCCATTCTTCAGAAACAAAAATGAAAGGGATTTACAAAATGTAATATCGAGCATAAAGTCTGTGGAAAATAAACAACAGAAAACAAACAACACTCACGTCTTATCCCCCGACCGCTAATGGGATGGCAGAAATCTAATCTAATCTAATAAAATAATAATTTTGAAATTATCACACAGAACTACGTTTTTAAATAACTATAAGAAACAATAACAAGTAACGAACACATACTACGTGAAATGGTTTATTGAAGATTGAGATTAAGGTAGATAATAATTATTGTTATAAGATTAAATCCGAAAATACGGTTTATGGTATTGAATTCAGCATTCCTCTTAAATAAGCAAGGGCTTATTTTTTTATCTCAGTCACCATGTGGGCGAATTTCGATGCTAATATGTTTTTTTTTAAATCAGAAGCAATTAGTTTGGAAATAAACACGGTCCACAATTCTACAGCTCAATGGTTCTAAACAAGGACCACTCTCTAATTAGTAAGTCTAAGGCAGTTATCTCCCTGCAAAACAATAATTTTCAAAATATATAGATCGATGCACTCCAATAAAACCACTCGCTGGTATATACCGGCAACTTAACGGATTCATATCGAGAAATACAGTGTAATCAAACTAAGGCACAAGAATTTATTGCGTTGATAAAATATTAATATTTTCATTCTAATATATAATCGTATACATATTTGTTTTCGAAATTTTAATTAATAATTTTAGTTTACCATTTGGGATGAGAGCAGACGGTGTTTTACCCTCTTCCCTTAAAAGTTGATAAGTTGACATATAACATTACTTAACTTACTAGATAACGCCCGACTAGTCTTATTAGTTGTTCAAATTTAATAGTCTCTCGTCAGTATCCCACCGGCTAAAGAGGTTGCATCCAGATCCTAGTTTAGCAAATATTTAGAAGTGAAGTTGGATTCAGCCCGGAAAAGCTTTGAGTATATTGCCCAGCCCGTCAAATTGGTTATTATGATACCTACCTATGGGCAATTAGTAGACATGAGTGCTTGATTCGATGCAATTTTCTATTGGATATATATTTATTATTATTTCTGTTAGTACTTATTTAACTGAACCTAATAAGCTTTCACTATTGTAGTGACCTTTAGTCTGGGTTAAAGTAAGAGAGTAAGTACTTGTTCCGATGCAAACAATATTGTATGATCTCCTGCTTTTTGTTAATCAGAGTATCTTTTGATGTTACCATGTGGTTCGCTTATTGGTAGTGTATTTATTAGCTCTACCAAATATGGCTATTTCAGTTTTAAAAGCAGATCAGATTCCACCAGTTCCTTAATGTACTTACCTAGAGAAGTTGGGTTATTTTTTGTTTCGGAATTAAGCCTGGACTTTAATTAGCACATATCATCTGTATGTCAATCTTTACAGGTGCACGGTTGACCCGATGTAAGATCATTAGTTATTACTTATTACTAGGCTACATTTATACATTATATAGAAAAACATGCATTTCCTGTCTAATGGGCAATTATTAGGGTTTCTACAGTGACAAGGGGCTCCCAGTCTGGAATTTGACGGAGTAGGATTCTGTGTATTGTTGTATTTAACTATCTTTTGTATTGTAGAAGTTGGATTTTAGAAGCCGCTGAGGTAATATATTATATATATATATATATATATATATATATATATATATCATTAATCCAACATAATTTTTTTTATGTTTCTTCTCTATTAATTGAAAGAACGTTTGTTGTATAGCGTATCTCCCGAAATATACTATACATTTAAATACACACACACACACACACATATATATATATATATATATATATATATATACATATATATATATATATATATATATATATATATATATATATATATATATATATTGTTCAGTGTTCTTTAATAACAGAATCTTATATGTTTATATATTTTGTTCTGCTTAGTTTTGGCTTTTTCTTTGTGTAAAAATACATTATGAATTATATTAGTTTTTATTAAAGAAAAGTCATAGAAATAGTTAAAAAGAATACATATTTACAGCCCGCGGTCCCCCCTCCTCTTCCCCCGTCCATCTTTTCACATAACGACTACTTATAGTTTTAAAAACTTACTCATATATTTATTTAATGACGTGTTCATCATTTTTTGTTTTTATTAGTTTGTGGGTAAAAAAAAATTTAATCACTATTAATAAAATGAAATTAATAATAATTTCAAATATTGGAATGTTATGCAAAGCAGGATGGTGTGTAGGAAATAGTATACTATCTTGGAGTGAAACGCTTGACTACATATTTATTCCCATTTCATTGCAAAAATGTACTTTATTTAACTAAATAATTTAGTAATAAAATTACAGACATTTTTACATTTTTTGCTATCATTTAAGGTGTATCTACGAAATTATATTAATATAACTGAATAAGAAAATCAAATTACTAGTAATCAATGATAATCATGATTTGGTCATTAAAGTATATTTTTAATTAATATAGTAATCAAGAATCTCATTCATTCTGTAAACTACTCATTTATGTGGAACACATTACAATGGGATAGCTTCACTGCAAGATAGAACATAGTCTTCTTTAAAGCAAATATTAATAAATACTTTGCATAAACTGTTCTAATGAGTAATCAAATTTTGTTTATTCCATGCATCATTTTGAATCCTCTCATAATATTATTCATCTATCAAATGGAAATCCATCCATTTAATTAACCATCATCATTGGATGAATGTTAGCCTTGATAAGTGGTGACTAGTTATTAATAATAAATGTGTATGCATGTATTATAAATACCTTTCAATTCACACAAAAGTTGGAGCAGTAGCTCAATAGTGCATACAACACCAGAGCTCAAATTATGATATAATAATTGAGTGAATGCTCCGAATTTTCACCCAAATGAAATACATTTTAAGTCAAACAATTGTTTCTTCCCATTTAAGAATATGAGTTCTATTGATAATAAAATTCAAGGTATTTTCAAAATGGTTCATCAGTGAGTAGTTCCCACCACAATGAAGCAAAAAAACACAACTGCTAACACATCAAAATTGTTTATTTAGCTTATTGTCCCTTTTTATCACAGATCAATCAATATATGAAGTGCTGCTAAGTCACTTTAGCGAAACGTAAAATGTTAATTAATTGTACAATATTGGTTTAATAATAGTAATTGCTGTTATAATAAAATGAAACAGAACCAATACATTTTGATGATGCTAATTCACTTTAGCGCAACATGTAAAATGTTGTTATTTTCTTTCAATATTGTCTCAATAAAAGAAAGAAATTGAAATAAAAAGAAAGCAATGTTGGTCGGCAGACGGTGGCCAAGGTGATATCACCGACAGTGAGTCGAGATTGTCCACGTTGAGGTAAAAAAAAAAAGTAACGAAAGAAGAAACGGGGTCTTTCATCGTCCAAATTAGGTTCTCCCACGACTCCTTATCCGGAATCTTATCCGTGAGTCCCTTTATTATTCTGGCTACCCACCAGATGGTTTCTGTCACGGCTGATAGCGCTCGAACACTGCAGCCCTTTGTTCACCTATAATAAACAGCAGCAGCAGCAGCAGCAACCTTATGACCGACGCCACCGTACCCACCAAGCCACTGCGCCAACATTTTCCTTGCAATCATTTTTAGCATCACCATCAACACAATCATCATCATCACCATCATCACCACCATCATTAACCCCAGAAAAATGGTACATGATTTTCTATCTTATTGCATTTTACAGGGTTAGTCTCAGTATATCTTTACCATAATGGAGAGTCCGTGTCTGTTGTTTGTAAACAAAATACGGATTATTATTATTATTATTATTATTATTATTATTATTATTATTATTATTATTATTATTATTATTATCTATATATTAATACGCTAAGGTGTACGTACGTGTGTCACGCTCCTAAAGAAATTCAATAAATAAACAATGGGCCGGTTTCAGGCTTACGATATTTATTTTTTTTTTTTTTTTAATATTAAAAATTTCTTCTTCTTCTTCTTCTTCTTCTTCTTTTTATTATTATTATTATTATTATTATTATTATTATTATTATTATTATTATTATTTATATATTAATACGATAGTGTATGTGTTATTTATTTTGTGTCTCACGATCTGACACTCCTATTTAAGAAGATTTAGTATTTACTTTTGCCCCTGACAACGGGGGTGGGAGTGGAGAGGGGAGGGAGAAGCGAGTTAGAGGGGAGTCGCGACCGATGGTGACTGCTGAAGAGACAGCTTTTGCCCCGGCAACCGAGTAATATAAATAAATATATATACTTCCATCTCGTCACGCAAAATCTCGGTGAGTAAAATATGTGCATATTTCTAGCCACCGGATAATATTTTTAACAGTAAATTATACAGATTGATGTAGAAAACACTGTGCAATTTCCACAGGGTCCCGCTAGTTATTATTATTATTGTTGTTGTTGTTGTTGTTACTACTGAATCACTTTTTAACAAAGCCAAGATCCACTCAAGGGTTAATGAGACGGAAATGATTGTCAGCCGAAAGATGAGGAACACTACGGGAGTGCTAACATTGATCAATAATGTGAACTGCATTTAATTACTTATGGGACGATTCATGACAAGAATGTGTTAATATTGAATTTGAAAATGACCAAGTTGAAATCAGTAGGGAAGCAGCCACGCGGTAATGTGTTCCAAATGTAAGAAGCCCTTGCAAATAAGCTCTGTCCATGGTAATTTAAAAGGAACATGGCGTTTAATAACACCCATCATTATGTTTGACTACATCCGGGTCTAAATATAATGGTTGGTGTTATTTAGAGAGAGCAAGGTTACACGGCGTTGTCCGGTTTGGTGATGATAACATTACATGCAACAGTCCAGTAAAGTCTTAGGAAAATTTCATTTCTAAAAAGCATATACTAGATTTCATCCAAATCTGTCCTGTAGTGTTTAAAAGGTTTCTTTCTGCCTCTTGTTGTTCCCTAAAAAATAAATAAAGCATAGCTACTTACACTCCCTATAACGTCTACTATATATGTTCCGAATTCTATGAAGTCTGTAAGTCTGTCTGACAGACACACTTACAGACTCACAGATATGCATACGGACTTTTATATTATTTATCTCTATGCCAGGGGGTTAGACACAAATTCAGGGGTGTTGTCTTGAAGGAAGCGCACTACAATAAGCGCACACTGGCCTACAAAAATACATGAGAAGTGCTATCAGAATGCCTCGGTAGGGTCGCCTCAGGCGATTAGCAATACAATAACTCTATTTTTTAGAAAGAAAGCAAAGCCTCCTAGGACTGCACAGAGCCATGTCTCAGCCGGATAGCAACAGAGTCGCAGTCGGACCGAAGTAAATATTTTCATATTTTCTATATAATCTTCCTTTCAAATAATGTTCCTATTTTTTTGTTTACAAGTACGTAATATTCATTATAGTAAAAAGATAAAAAGAAAAAAAAAGAAGTATTAATTGTTCAAATAGTTAAAATTGTTCGTGACACATAAAAACTCT
>OY744527.1:30461155-30476155 GCA_963556195.1 Sepiola atlantica | reverse complement strand
GTGCTCCTACGATTATTGGTATTATACTTTCTTCATGCTCCATATTCCTTTCAGTTCTCTGGCTAGTTCTGTGTATTTACTTCGTTTTTCCGTGTCTTTGATCTTCACTCTGTGGCCTGCTGGAACGGCAAAGTCTACGATTTTACAAGATTTTTCCTTTTTGTTTATTATAAATACATCAGGTCTCCTTGCTTGTATGAGTTTATCTGTTTGTATATCCATATCCCAGAGGAGTTTGTGTTTTTCGTTTTCCAGTACTGTTTCTGGTTTATGTTTGTAACATTTGTCTGCATATTCGAAATTCAATTGTTTACACAGTTCCCTGTGTATTATTTTCCCAACACAATTATGTCTGTTCTTGTATTCTTTTTGAGCAAGTTTGCTACATTCACTTATTATATGATTTACTGCTTCGTCTCTTTGTCCACACAGTCTGCATTTATTGTTTTCTTGGGTTTTATCTATTTTAGCTTTAATGTAGTTTGTCCTAATTGCATTGTTCTGTGCAGCCATCAGTAAAGATTCGGTTTCTCTGTTCAAGTTTTCTTTTCTTAGCCATGTCCAGCTATTTGCGTTGGTTTCTTCTCTTGTGAGTTTTATGAAGCGTCCATGTAGTTATTTTTCTTCACATTTTTCTTTTCTTGTCTGTTTGTGTCCAGTTTCGATGCTTCCTACGTTGTTCGTTGGGACGGTATCTCTTGCTGTGGTGATCAGCCTTTCTGTGTTCTGGTTTATGTATTTCTCCAGCTCTTTTTTAGTGTCGTCCACACAGTCTTCTATACTTACCAGTCCTCTTCCCCTTCGTTTCTCTTCACGTAGAGTCTGTCTGTATTGTCTTTTGGATGTAATGCATTTTGCATAGTCATTAATTTTCTAGTCCTCTGATCAAGGTGCCTGAGTTCTTCTTTAGTCCAGTTTATGAATGGTCCAGAATATCTTATTAGTGATGCCGCTCAGGTATTTATTCCTTTGATTAGGTTTCTGCTATATAATTTTGTTTCTAAAAGCTTTCTTGTTCTTCTACGGTATTCTTTTCCAATCTTCTCTTTCATTTCTGTTGATTTGATTGTGTCTGCTTCCAAAACTCCCAAATATTTATAGCTCTCTTGTTCATCTAGCGCCCTCATCTGCTCTTGGTTGGGTAGTTCCATGCCGTCAGTCGTCTCCAACTTTCCCTTTTTAATCTCTAGCAATGCACACTTTTCCATTCCGAATTCAATTTGAATGTCGTGACTGAAGATTCTGATCGTATTTATCAGCTTTTCCAGTTTCTTTTTGCTTTTTGCAAATAGCTTCAGGTCGTTCATGTACATGAGATGGCTTATTCGTTGTTCTCTGCCTGTGAACTTGTATCCGGATCACATTTCCTGAGTATGTAGTTGAGTGGCATCATGGCTATGATAAACAGTAGTGGGGATAGGGAGTCTCCTTGGAAAATACCTCTCTGTATTTTTATCTCCGTCAAGTATTGTCCTCCAGCTGGGAGTTCTAATTCAATGTTTCTATTGCTTTCTTGATGAAATTAATAATCCTGTTGGGTATCTTGTACATTTTTAAACATTCAATTAGCCATGCTTGAGGGATTCTGTCGTACGCTTTCTTATAGTCAATCCATGCCATAGATATATTCTTTTTCTTGCTTTTAACTTCTTTCAGGATCTTTTGATCTATGTATAACAGATCATGCGTCCCTCTTTCCCCTTTCTGGCATCCTTTCTGTTCCTCGGGAAGTAGTCCACGATTGTTCAGGGAATGGTAAATTTGCTCTCTAAGTTGTGCCGTTCGGATTTTCCACATTGTCGGTAAACAGGTTATTGGTCTGTAGTTGCTTGGGGTCGTTCCCTTCTTGGCGGCTTCTGTATGAGTGTTGTCCTTCCTTTGGTCATCCACTCTGGTACATCTGTTTTATGGATACATACTCTCAGTTTCTGTGCTAGCCTTTCATGTAGGGTCGTGAATTTTTTGAAACAGTATGCATGTATTCCATCGTGACCTGGTGCTTTCCAATTTGCCATTTTCTTTAGTGTTGTCTTAATAGTTCCTTCATTAATTTCTGTTTCCGTTCCTTCTTCAATTTCTAGAAGTTTATCTTTCATGTCTTTCAGCCATTTAGCATTTTTGTTATGATCTTCAGCATTTTCCCATATCTTGCTCCAGAAATGTTTTGTTTGTGTCAAGTCCGGTTGTTCTGTTGTTGTTCTTTCTCCGTTTACGTTTTTGTAAAACTGGCTTTCATTGTTTTCAAAGGTCCTGTTCTGTTTGTACTGTTCCGATTTGTATCTGTATCGTATATGTATGTATGTATGTATGTATGTATGTATGTATGTATGTATGTATTAGTATTATTATTATTATTGGTATTAGTATTATTATTAGTAGTATTATTAGTAGTAGTAATAGTAGTAGTAGTATTTTATTATTATTATTATTAGTAGTAGTAGTAGTAGTAGTAGTAGTAGTAGTAGTAGTATTGGTAATTATTATTATTAGTATTATTATTATTATTATTATTATTATTATTATTATTATTATTATTATTATTAAACCTCATCTTCTAAACTATCTTCCTTGTTCTATTCCTGACCTTCGTTCCCCTTTATTTTTATCCTCGCCCTTTTTTCCTTCGCTTTTCTTTTATTACTTCTTCTTTTTCTTCTTTTTCTGTTTTTTTTCATTTCTTTTTTCTTCTCCTTCTTCTTCTCCTTCTTCTTCTCCTTCTTCTCCTCCTTCTTCTTCTCCTTTCTTCTTCTTCTTTTTTTACTTCTTCTGTTTCTTCTTCTTCTTCTTTTTTTACTTCTTTTTTTCTACTTCTTTTTTTCTTCTTTTTCTTCTTAATCGTCTTCCATTTTTCTATTCATGACGTTTTCTCTCTTTATTGTTTTCTCTTCCTCCTTTTCCTCTTCTTCATATTCTAGATCTAATTTCTCTTTCTAGTCAGGACTTTTTATCTCCTTATTTTTTACTCTTCGACTTCTTTTCCTTCGCCTTTTCTTCATCTAAATCTTCTTCTTTTTCATTTTCTTCTTTTTCGTCATTTTCTTCTTCATCCACTTTTTCTTCTTATTTCCATAATTTCCTCATTATTTTCTTTGTTGCCTTCTTTTTTTTTATTCGTTTATCCGTTCTTCTTATTTTATAGATCCCCTCTCTCTTCCCCCCTCTCTCTCCCCCGCCTCTCTCTCTCTCTCTCTATTTCCTTTTATTTATTTATTTATTTATTTCTGTCTTTTTGCTTTTCTTCTCTTATCCTTTTAATCGTTGTTAAACATCCTCCCCATTCCCTTTTGCTCAGACCTCTTTGAAACTCTCCTTTTTACCCTCTCCCTTTCTCTCTCCCTCTTTCCATATCTATCTATCTATCTATCTATCTATCTATCTATCTATGTTCATAGTCCATTCTTGATCAGATGGAGAGGGATTCGCACCATTGACTTCTGACATCAGCGTGCATATTGTCAGGGGTGATGGGCGATAAGTTGGAACAGTCAATGGGCACCATCATTTGTTCGCTGTTGTTGTACAAGCCTCAATCGGTTATCTCCCTTTTCATCGCCCCCCCCCCTCTCCTCGTCACGAAACAATATTTTGACTTGAGGAGGGGAGGTGGTAAAGCTCAGATAGATACGGGCTTCTCTATTAATCGACCAAATCGAGTCAGGCAACCTTTCGCGACCTCGCTGTCAAGACATCTGCTTCATATGTCGTCTCTGTCCCTTTATTCACAAGTAGAGTTGAAATAATCATCGTCATCATCATCATCATCATATATTTTTTATTATCTTCATTGTTGTTGTTTGTGTTATATCTGCTGTTATGATATTTCTGAATAGCCGAAGTTCACGTTATATGTGTAGGCTTAGAGGTTATAACCGACAGCACTTTTGCCGGCCGCCAGCGCCCGCCAGCGCCCGCCAGCACCAAATGGCTCAAGTGACTCAATCGCAGACATTTCAAAATAAAGAATAGTCTTCAATAAGCATATAATTATCTCCTCCCCCTCGAATACATTTTTTTTCGTTTATTTTTATTTTTTTACTTTTCCACCGGCCGTGAAATATTGTTTTTTTTCTAATTTATAATGGGTTTCTAAATAATAACGGTATTATTTCAGCGCTGTCCTTAAAGTGCAAAAGATTAAGTATAACATAAAAGATACTAAAAAAATTGTATTCGGGGGGAGCAATAAAATGACAATTATATGCTTATCTTTAATAATGAAGACTATTCTTTATTTTTAAATGACTGCGATTGAGTCACTTGAGCCATTTGGCGCTGGCGGGCGCTGGCGGGCGCTGGCGGGCGCTGGCGGGCGGGAAAAGTGCTGCCGGTTATAACAATTATTTTAAACATTACATCTTATTCATCTATCGATCAATTTATCTATCTCTTACCTGAAACAGCTTTAGGTGATGTTCATTCCAGTCGAAGAAACGTCCTCGACAATCAGTCTGACAGTAGCTTTGCTGCTGTTGGGCTGTGGTATAGTTCTGTTGAGTCCTAGAAAGCCCACCTTCTGAAGCTGTACAGTTTCTCTTTAAGAACGGGTTAGTTTATTACAAAACGCTTGAAGCGCCCTTATTGGGTAATGCCGACAAGTCTGCTCGGGCATTTTTCTAGGCTAGAGTGCGCTTCTACTGATGCGCTGGCTTTTCAAAATCTCGCCTGACCTTGTATACAACCTGCTGGAGATGAGGTAAACAGACTGTATATATAATATATATGAGGCAAATAGACTGTATGTATGATATATATGAGGCAAATAGACTGTATGCGTAATATCTTGTCTGTCTGTTAAAATGCTTGTATATCCCCGTGCACAATAGGTGATGCCATGAAAGATAGAGCCATAAACGAAAATGTCACAAAAGGATAACGTCACCCATTAAATTAAAACAAGGTCGATAACATCACAGAAGGATGACATCATTTATGACGGCATACATTTATGATGTCACTAAATGTTGGGGGGTAGCGTTCTATCACAGGTCTTCTTTGTATATATATATATATATATATATATATATATATATATATATATATATATATATATATATAACTTTATATAGCGATAGAGGGAGATGTCAAATATCAATTAGTGATTGTGGATTCCATTATCCAGAGATAAGGGTTCAACTTCTGATGCCAAGAAGTGACATTATTTACATATGACAAAAATGACCTGGCTTACTATTATTTTCCACAAATATTTATCTTAATGGATTTATCAGATTTTTCAGTGAGCGTTGTCAATGTCTTCTGAAAGCAGAAGTATATGTGGCTTCATCTACAAAACATATAGTATTAAAGTAAATTCTTATGAATCACCATAAGTACTTATGGGAGAGACTACGTGAAGGTTGCCAACATCCATATATGAAAATGGGGCTATGAGCCTAATTGGATTGGAATTTTTTAGTTCACGTCGTTATCCACTTCACTACCGTCACCTCCCATATCGCATGTATTTATAGTAATAGCTATACTTGCCTGGGAGTGCCTAATTAGCTTAGTGGGCTAGCTAAAATACCCCCCCCCTATGGTCGTATATTTTAGCTAAGCTGCCAAGTCACTACCTCCTGTGACTGAAGATTTCCACAGACAACCGGGCGGGTTCGGTGAATTGTTTAAGTAAGTTAATTGAAAAGACTTTCATAAATTCAGTCAGTTAGTTCAGTCAGTAACGATTGCGGTTTCGATTCCCTGTGTCGGTGCCAAGTTTCTTTATTATTGTTTATTTATCTGAGATAAGTTTTTTACGTTTAGAAAAATTCTGTTGATTGACTGACAGACATCCAGACAGAGACAATATTCGTTATATTATAGGTAGATAGAACAAGATAATTTATTTGACTGGATCATACTTTGATTGTTTCAATTAATTATTTTCATTTCCAAAACGCCACATTATGTCTAACGACCTTATAGTTCATTATTTGTTACAAATTATGTAACAT
This sequence comes from Sepiola atlantica, assembly GCA_963556195.1. NCBI lineage: Eukaryota > Metazoa > Mollusca > Cephalopoda > Sepiida > Sepiolidae > Sepiola > Sepiola atlantica. Next base: position 30,470,201 of record OY744527.1, on the reverse strand, counting down.
TGACCTATTAGCCTTTCCATAAACCTTCGCCGTTTGGCTAAGATCACGGTGCAGTATCTGTTCCGATAGATGCTACACTCTGTAGACCGGTACCGTCTTGGCCTTCGGGCTTTCATTCCGCCGGTTTTGGGTATTGTCCTTTGCAGTTCTGGGGGTCCAACCCTCCCACGCTTTGCCTGCTCACCCTTTGAAAAGGGGTTAGTTCATTGCTAATCTCCTGAGGCGCCCCTACTGGTATTTTTGTAGGCTAAAGTGCGCTAATCCTAGTGCGCTGGCTAACCACACCTCTAGCCTCCATGAAAGGAGGTAAATAAAAATACCTTGACCTTGTGTCAAACCTTTGGAGGTAAATAACTTGTCCAATTGGCCCTTTATCTAGGAGCAAAGTGTAGTGTCTGTTCTTACGTTACATTTCTTCTTTTCTGTCCTCGGCGAAGGAGAAATCCTTTTAGACTTTAGAAATGTTTCTTTTGGGGGAGCTGGAGTCTCACAACATTAAAAACCTAACGTGTGTTTAACTCTGCTCCGTAGAGAGGCAAGTCAAATATTAAACCTAAAATGTAGAAATAACATTGCTAAATCGAACAAAAAAAAACAATTGTGAAAAAAGGAAACTAAATTCCGAATTCACGTATGAAGAATATTTGTCGCCTTTTGTAAACAAATAAAAAAAAAGCACTAAGACAAAACGTTATTTCGTTCATTTCAATTGGTGTGAAAAAAAAGTAGAATTTGAATTTGTGTAGGGGTAAACTGTGCCGTGTAATCAATATTTTTTTAAATAGGATTTTGAAAGTTAAATTTTATTTAAATATATTTTATGGACGTTTCAGAAATTAGCACAAGTATCTTAATTTATAAACAAAACAAAATTGGTTAATTTAAATATATTACAAATTCACATTTTTAGCAAATTAAACATAGTTATGACGTATTCAGTACAGAATATTGCCGACGAAATTCTCGAAGTGAACAAAAATTAAATGCTTCTACAGAATTTGAATCGAACCAAACTGGCTCCGAGTCGAATGTTTTTCTGGAGTGACATATAGTAAAATGAGCATCCTAGTCCGAATAATACAATTTCGTAAGTGAATTTGAAGACTTTAAACTCTCATTTCGAAAGAATTATGGGGACCATATCGGCCCGAATGTTTGTGATTTTCGGAAATGGTCGAGCCGTCGCCGAGCAGTCAATTAGCTTAAAATTACTGCCGACACAGTAACGCCATTACATGAGACAACTTTGTCATCTTTTCCTTGACGTAAGGTTAACACTCTACCCCATTCTGTGTTCAGAATGGGTTTAATCGTTTTGCGGCTTATTCCGAATAAGGTTAGATAAAAAAAATTCCCACTCCGTCATGGCCGCCATATCAGAAATAGGAAATTTCGACCGGTGTTACCTCCCCCAAATCTCCCATTATACCCCCTATTTGTTTGCAAATAATAAAAAAAGTTTTATGTGGCATAAAAGTTCAATTTTGTATATGCTAAAAAATAAATAAGAATTTTTTGTCAGGACAAAATATACCATTTCACCCCAAAAATCGATTTTATCGAACATTTGGGTGAATACCGAGCGAAATGTGCGAGAAAATTCAACGGCCCCTATAGTATAATTGAACCTAAAATTCTTTATTTGAAAACACGAATTAAAAGAAAAATTATTCAATCACAATAAACATCTGATCATAAATACAGAAAAGTTCAAATCTATAAGAAAATAACTTCAAAGACATCTATAGACTCACTGGCTCATTTAAAGTTGTCTGTCTTCTGCCTTAAGAAAACTGTCACATCAAAAATTTAACACATAGATGTAAAAATCTGAGAACTTCAAATGTTCTCCTTCTTTCTCCCTGTTTCTCCCTCCTTCTCCCTCCCTCTCTCTCTCTCTCTATCCCTATCTCATATACATTTACCAGATATAATTTTTTTAAATAACTCAGAGTAACCTCTGAGACTTTCTTTTCATCTCCTTTTTATTGCTGAATAAAAAACTAATGTTAAAAAGAAAAAAAAATCAAATAATTTTGGAGTGTGAGCGCGGAGCGATAAAACCACCGCTCTTTAGTCCCAAATGGAGTTGTTCCCGCTCCACTCACGCTGAATATGAAATGAGCCCTCCTCTCCTTCGCTCCAGCAAAAAGGAGCGTGCTCCTAGATCGCGCTTCTTTTTTGGAGGGCTCCGTAACGCCCTGTATATATATATATATATATATTAGGGGAGGTCGATTTTGAAACTGTAAATAATCGCACTCGAAGAAAGTTGCCAAATAATGTCAAAAGTTACCACAAGAAATATTTTTCTTCAAAACTTTGTATTTATTTGAGCATTGCAACTTTAAGATCAAATAAATCGAGATTTTTTTATGATGGTCTAGATTTCAATGGCAGAAGTGTCGCCTTAAATTAAACCCGGGTTTTAACAAAAAAAAGTAATACATTACTTAATAATAAATATTTTAAAGTTTATTATTCCTTTTAAGAAATTAAATGTACATATTCAAATTAAAAAGGAATAAAACTCTATAATATTTAATTTTATATATAAATAATTATTTATTTACATAGGCGTTTTATTTATTGGATATTTTTTATGGTATTCACCGGTAGAAAATTCAACGAGCGAATTTGAATTCACGTGTTGATTCTGTGTTTACACATTTAATTATCACAAATATATATTGAATTATCGAGCGCTGGCTTATCTAATCCCACTTTCCCGACCTTTTGTCACACCTTACCTTGTGGGAGTTAGATAAATAAAAACTAGTTCAGCCAGGGGTTTTTACCCCACCAAATAAACCGATATCGTTAGGGCCTTAGGGTCTGGATTCACGCCCGTCTATTGGGGCTTGTCCGTCCTGTGCAGTTCTAGGAGGTGCACCTCCTAGGTTTTGCCTTCCCTCTTTGGGGAGGAGTAAGTTTATTGCTTACTGTCTGAGGCGGACCTACCGGGGAATGCCGACGGAGCTGCCCAGGCAATTTTTAAATGGCCAGAGTGCGCACCTCTCGAGCACTGGCTTTCTCATCCCACTTTCCTGACCTTGTGTCAATCTTACCTTGTTGGAGGTAGATAAATAAAATCTAGTTCAGCCAGGGGTGTTTACCCCACCAAATAAACCGGTATCGTCAGGGCCTTTGGGTCTGGATTTACGCCCGTCTATTGGGGCTTGTCCGTCCTGTGCAATTCTAGGAGGTTCACCCTCCCAGGCTTTGCCTTTCCTCTTTGGGGAGGAGTAAGTTTATTGCTAACTGTCTGAGGCGCCCCTACAGGGGAATGCCGACGAGGCTGCCCAGTCAATTTTTTAATGGCCAGAGTGCTCACCTCTATAGTGCAGGCTTATCTAATCCCACTTTCATGACCTTGTGTCACATCTTACCTTGTTGGAGGTAGATAAATAAAACTATTTCAGCCAGGGTTTTTTACCCCACCTAAAATATTATATGTATTGGAGTTGATGGGAGAATGGATAAGGACACATTGATGTATAAGGAAATTGTGGATGAAAATAGACAGAGAATTATGAAAAAAAACTAAGGGACCAGAACACCATTTAACTTTTACAAAAGAAACACCATGTGAAAGTAAATATCTGACACATAGAGTTCTTCCTAAGAGTGGTGCAACAGGTGCTGTTCATGCAGATCAAGTGGTGGATGTTTTGCATGAATTCCACAGTGAGAACAGTATCAAGGCTATACTTGTTGACAACACTAATACCAACACAGGTTGCGAAGGTGGAATGGTTGCAATTTTAGAAAAAAAACTTTTTAAAAATGTTCACACAATTGGTTGCTCTTTGCATCATAATGAACTACCTTTCAGAGCCCTTTTTAAAAACATAGATGGTTGCGCAAAGGGCCCTACAACATTCAGCGGCCCTCTGGGAAAATTATGCTCAAATGATTGCCATGATTTACCCCAAATATCATTTTCCACTATTAGCAATCCTCTAGAGTCAATTTTTAAAATTGATGAAATACATGATCTTAGTTCTGACCAAAGACTCCTTTATGAATACACAGTAGGTATTTCTAGAGGTAAGGTTGACTCTAGATATGCCTCCTGGAAAATTGGTCCTTTAAACCAAGCAAGATGGTTAACTTTGGCCATCAGGCTCATGTGTTTATGGACTCGTGGTGCATACCCACAAAGGCACACAACAAAACTACACTATGTAGTAAATTTTATTGTAAATGTGTATGCCACTTCTTGGTTTGAAATTAAAAGAAATAGTAAATTCCACAATCAGCAAGTGCACATTTTTAATATGATCCAGAGGATTAAGGAGCAGCCCTAGGAAATCCAAGATATCACATTTAGAAATATACAAGGTAATACATTTTGTTTACTGCCTGAAAACTTTCTATATTCCATGGTTAAATCTGAGGAGATTGAAGTAAGAGAAGAAGCTTTAAAAAGAATTTTGGCCATTAGGTAAGTAATATTTATTCATATATCTCTGACTCAATTATTTATTTTAATTTATAGAATGATTTTTAAAGATTTTATCATTGTCTATCATTGTGTTATTTAACAATCCCAATAATCCAAAATGGCGTCAACTGGTGAAAAAACACGAAATCGTAGGAATGTTTGCAACCACAGTAATGTTGCAAAGAATTTAGAGATAGCGAAGAAAATAAACGAGGGAATCGGTGATCAAGTAGGGTGGGAAGATTTAACTATGGAATATATCATGGAATACATAAATGATGATATTGAAGAATTCACTAATGAAGAGTTGGTACATATTGAATGTGAATATGTTGTTGATGACATTGAGCCTTCTGTTGATGAATCTTTCCAAGAAAAACGAAACCTAAAAGAGATCTTAGATGCTGCTGAAAGACGTAAAGGTAAAATGTTTACTTTTGAAAAAGTTGAAGACAACAGATATCGATCCAAGCTCATTTCTGATGATTTAACTCATATAAAAATAAATATGAACAAAATGTTGTTCAAAACCAATTAGCTCAAGGGCTTAGTTTAAACTTCATGGTTTGACAAAATACTATTGTAAATGACAAATTATTTTTGTAGCAATAATGATGACATTTCTGTACTTTTGTTAAAATAATTATTTCAAGTACTTTGAGCAATCCTCCCCCGTGTTTTTATTCGTAACCGTTAAAAATAACATTCGTCAATTTTCTTTTAACGCTTTAATAGAAATTGAAAGTAGATGTTGCTAATTTTAATTGGAACAACCCTACTAGTTAGGACACAAGTTGAGAACGTAACCTGTTCCAATTAGAGGATTAACCTGTACGCGCTGACAAACACACACACAGACACACACACACACACACATATATATATATATATATATATATATATATATATATATATATATATATATATATATATATGCCTTCTTTGTAATATAGCAGGAAAATCCCAGCAGAGTGCTCAATTAATTGAAAATTAAAGTTAAAAATTAAAAGTTAAGAGCGTAATACTTATTTATTTTGGTACAGAAAAATGAGTACAACATTCGTACCGTCGGTTTCAAGCACAAGAGGACTTAGCTATCCGGCTCTCTTCAGCTTCTGACAGATGACAACAGAAGCTGAAGAGAGCCGGATAGCTTAGTCCTTCTGTGCTAGAAACCAACGGTACAAATGTTGTACTAATTTTTCTGTACCAATATATATATATATGTAACACTAGAACAGCTTACGCAAGCTAACCTGAGTTTCGATGTCAAATGAGTAATTGTATGAAAAGAAATCAGACAAAATAAAATTGGGGGTGTTGGGATAAAACTCTTCTAAATATCACCGACCAACAAACATCAAGCCATCTCCGCGGTCCCTACACATAGGAAAGGCCGAGTGTCACTTACATATATGCATAAGATACACACATAAAACTTTGCTACTCATCCTACCCTCCTTTTGGCTAAGATCAAAGTGTAGTATCTGTTCCGATGGATACTGCACCCCATACTGGTGTTGTCTTGGCCTTCAGGTCTTGATTTATGCCGGTCAATGGGTCTGTCCTGTGCAGTTCTGGGAGGTCCACGTTCCCAGGCTTTGCCTCCCTTCTTTGGGGAAGAGTAAGTTTATTGCTTACTGCCTGAGGCGCCTCTACCGGGAAATGCCGACGGGGCTGCCCAGGCAATTTTTAAACCCCACTTTCCCGACCCGACCTTGTGTCACATCTTACTTGTGGGAGTAAGATAAAAACTGGTCTTGTGCCTAACTCCTGGAGAGGAGTAAATCAATACTCATCCTACCCTCACACCCCAGACATTACGCATACACGAATCAATAGAAGACAAGCTCAATCTAGATTCACACACACACACACACACACACACCAACACCCACACCCACTCACCTGTCAGCCAAACATTAATAGAAAACCGCCCACACATACATCTTACCATATATTAAATGTTTACATACACAGAATATAGGGAGACTATTTGCAATAGTACACACATATTTATGTATTACCCATTCAAATATACTTCTTAATTTATAAAAGTATATGTAGGTTTAAGGAAAAGTCTATCTGAAATAAAACAGTTACTTAAAACAATTGGAATGTTTACTGGATTAACTCTATATAAACTATATTAATATATTTCAATATTAGAACAATTTAATATTTAGTTAATATTTTAGCCCAGAGAATATGAGCTGACATCGAAACGCTGGTTAACACGCGTGAGCTGTTCTAATGTTCATATTAGCTTATTTTTTATAAAGCTCTACTTTGTTTTGAGTACTTTAAAAAATAATAATATTGGTTCTAAGTTCATTAGGGACCTCTAAAAAAAGACATAGAGTCGCTGGCGTCATCCGGTTTTCTGTTCTGTAAGATAGCCATACATCCGCGTTACTTTTGTTGTGTTTTTAAATCCGCCTAAAATGAAGTTATACTTATAGGAAGTGGTTTTCAAGTAAAAAAGTTTATTTAAAGACTATATTATTGAACTGGGAAATACATTTTTGATTTATCTCGATATAGGAAATTCGATTTTTTTAGGCGAGGGCTATTCTTTACACCAAAAAATGACATTATTATGTGAAATTTTAAATATGTATGGATGAGCAAAAAGGAAACAAATTACTTAAATTAAATACTAGACGTATAATAATAAAAATATATATATAAATAAAGTGAACACTTTTAAGGGAAATAAGTTTTAAATTTCATCAAAATAAATATAAAAAATAGTTTAAAAGGACTAATTGAAATAACGATGTTTGCTATTATTTGTGTTGTTAGTATTGGGCTTAAATTTTATATTTTAAAAAATCAAACTAAAAATGAAAATAAAAAAATCAAACTAAAAATAAAAATTTAAAAATCAAACTAAAAATGAAAATTAAAAAAATCAATCTAAAAATGAAAATTTAAAAAAATCAAACTAAAAATGCAAATTTTAAAAATCAAACAAAAATTATAAAATTTAAAAATCAAACTAAAAATGAAAATTTTAAAAATCAAACTAAACATGAAAATTAAAAAAATCAAATTAAAAATTAATTTTCATTTTTAGTTTGATTTTTTTAATCAAACTAAAAATGAAAATTTAAAAAAATCAAACTAAAAATGAAATTTTTTTAAAAATCAAACTAAAAATAAATATTTTAAAAATCAAACTAAAAATGAAAATTAAAAAAATCAAACTAAAAATGAAAATTAAAAAAAATCAAACTAAAAATGTAAATTTAAAAAATCAAACTAAAAATGAAAATTTAAAAAAATCAAACTAAAAATGAAAATTAAAAAAATTATAATAAAAATGAAATTTTAAAAAATCAAACTAAAAATGAAAATTTTAAAAAATCAAACTAAAAATGAAAATTTAAAAAAATCAAACTAAAAATGAAAATTAAAAAAAATCAAACTAAAAATGAAAATTAAAAAATCAAACTAAAAATGAAAATTTAAAAACCATTGTAATTTGTTAATGAGTTAACATCATTTGTCAATTAAAAATAAATGAAACAATTTCAAAGTGAAAATAAGTTTTACGTCGCGTCGCTTTTTCGCCGAATAACATTAATTTTCAAAAGAAAATTTTAAATGGATAAGTATTTAAATTTAAAAAAAGAAAAATGATAAAACGTATATAATACTTACTTTTTTTCGTACAAAGACAAAGTTTTGTTTTTTTTTCAGCTTAAATAATGTCAGAAAAAAAAGAAACATCGTAAACATTAACACACACGTGCGTTCGCAAAAGTAACGAAATTACGAGTTGACACGTTAATAAAGTCCATTAAGGTCTTCCATAGTTTGACAATGTCAGAGAAATTAAATAAAACACTTGCTTACCTCGAACAAATAAACATTCTATAAAAAAGCACAAATTAATCGGCCGAAGTTAATGTCGGTCTTTTACGATTAATAACAGTTAGGTTTATATTATATTAAAATAATTTAAAAAATTGGAGAACCGTATCTTCAAAATAGATGTTTAAAATTTTAAATGTCTAAATGCTGAAGTCATTTAAGTGAATCAAAATGTCTGAAAAAGTAATTATTGTTTTTTTTTGTTTTGTTTTTTTAAACATAGTTCACCCCAAACAAGGCAAGCCGCCACTGTAGACGTAAGGGGCTACTGAGAAAAGAAAATGGGAGAAGGAAGGGGGTCAACCTAACCTGGGATCTGCGCAGGGAGATGTCTGTTTACAATAGTTTTAAATTTCTGCATGTCTGTTCTGTCGGGGAAACAGGGGGCAGGGAGAGAGTTCCAGAGGCCAGCAGTACGAAGAAAGAAGCTATTTGAGTAGAAGGCTTTCCGGCATCTGGGGACCTCCACAGTGAATGAATGAGATTTAGTTGAGTGTCGAGTAGTCTAGGGAATTTACGTCGAGGGGGCACCAGAGTAGCCAATTCATCGGAGCATAATCCATTGAAGTATTTGTAAAACAAGCACAAGGATGCCACATTGCGGCGATGGGACAGAGGCTGAAGCTTGGTTGACAGTGAGGGTCCAATTAGGTTGGCGATTCTTTTTAGAACATTTTTTTCTTTTCACCACATGATAGTGTATATTAATGAGAAAATGAA
>OY744527.1:30441155-30456155 GCA_963556195.1 Sepiola atlantica | reverse complement strand
TAGAGATTTAAAAAGAATCGGAATCGGTAATTGTATCGAAATCGGGAATTTAGAACATAATCGGTTATTGTATTGGAATCGGGAATTTTGAACAGTATCGGTTATTGTATCGGAATTGGTAATTTAGAACAGAATGGGTTATTGTATCGGAATCGGGAATTAAGAACATAATCGGTTATTGTATCAGAATCGGGAATTTAGAACAGAATCGGTGATTGTATCGGAATCGGTCAAATATTGGAATCGTTCCATCACTAGTCAGGATGTTGGATAACGGGTGTGTAAGTTTATTAGTATATATTTTTGTATAGGTGAATGGTTTCGAGTACAAGCAACCTTGCTCATGTATGAAACAAAGAAAGTTGACAGAGTGTATTAGAGAATAATGCACCAAGGCAAAATTGAGGGTAAGTTCAGGAGGGAAAGACTCAGTGCGATATGCGGATGAGATCCCACGGATGTGATGTCACGTGGGACGAAAGTAGAACAACGGTTAGATTTTGAAAGAGTCCTGTTTTGGAGTTATACGCGAGCGGTTGTTGGAACAATTTTTTTAAGGACGAGATATCTGCTCAGTCTAGCACCCGACTATAGGCGTTGATGTATATCTATCTATCTATCTATCTATCTATCTATCTATCTATCTATCTATCAAGCTAGCTAGCTAGCTCTCAAATAATTACCTTAGGTCAGGATTCTGATTCTCTCTCATACTTAGTTATTTGTGCATTAATTGGCTTATTTAACCTATTTCTCTTAATAAACCTCCATTTTCTTCTCGTAATTGTTCTTACGCTAACTTAACAAGAAGATTTGAAATGAATGCCAATGCAACAATGGATGTACTTGCTTTCCACTGCAGTAATCGGTGTCCCGGGGCCGGAAGGAGGGGTAAACCAGCTCTCCAGAGAAGAGCACTCAGGTCGCGCACAAAAATAGCCGAGAACGGACTCGTTGACATTCCCCGGTAGAGGTGCCCCAGGCGATCGGGAATAAACCAACCCCACTCCAAAATGAGGAGGTATTTTTTGTTTTAACATAGTTCACCCCAAACAAGGCAAGCTGCGACTGTAGACGTAAGGGGTTACTGAGAAAGTTTTCGGGGTCATCCTAAATTGGGAGCTATGCGGCGAGATGCTTGTTCACATTAGTTTTGATGATTGTAGGTTTGTTTAACTTAATGCTAGAGAATCCGGGGAGTTTACGAGGAGAAAGGTTTATACGGCGTTGATGTTGGTTCTAAGCCCCCGGATATTTGTGAATGCTAGCCTCAATGGCGGAGGCGAAGATGTTTTTTTGTGGGTGTGGTTTAGGTTTGTTACTTTTTCTTTGTATTGTCATTTTGGTTTTAGATAGATTGGGGGACAAATTCTAAGATTGTAGACGTCCTAGGACCAAGCCGGAAAATACTGCATCTCGACTAAGAATGGGTTCAAGTCAGCCAATAGGTTGCTAGAATAATGTCAAGGACGAACCTCAGATGGTATAACGACTGGCCAGAAGCAGTCACAAGTTTGTGCAATATTTTCTTAATTAATTTCGCCGGTTTTCGTTATAAAGCTTTGTAACACGATATAAAAATTTACGCTTTTAGATATAATATATTTTAGACCTACCTAAACATGCTTGTCGAGGTTCTTGCTGCCTGAAATTTCTTGTACTTCTATGATCACATTTTTCACATTATTTTCTTCTATTTTTATCCAGTAAGTACGATCCGTACTTGGTTTCTCCCTCCGCATACACGGTCAAAGATTTGATCAGTAAGAAGTCCGGCTGTCTTGAGATCATCGTATAGGGTGTCCAACTTTCTCAATTTTTGCGAAGGTGTCATCGTTTGAGCACCGTACATATCCGTATGGGGGAGAGAGAAAGACGGACAGATAAAAAAAAACACTAGAGAGAAAGGAGAGGTTTTACACACGTAATTTACCTTCTTCTATGTTGTTGTTTTTTATTTTGCCCCGGGCAACGCCGGGGATCCCTGCTAGTCATAACATAAAATCCAAATCTTGAAAAATTTCAATAAGCACACGTACATCTTATTAACAAAACACAATAAATAGAAAGTTTGTTTTTCCGCGGGCCTACGTAATGCTTCTGTAGACCCCCGGGAATACGTTCTGTAATGCAATTGCTGACTATTTCAAAATTCTCCTCTCTACTACCACATGATCCTACTCGACTACTCAGCTGGAAATCAATTAGACTTTTTTTTGTTTCGAACATACGGACATCGTTGATTCATTATTCGCGTCCAAATAGCTGTTTAGTAATTCTAGTATTCGTCCGATCACTGTTTCGTCTTACATCGGCGCCTGCGTACGCTTCAGTTTCAGAATAGATATTTTTAAAAAACGCGTTAACTTCGTCAAATTCGTCTAAGCTACACTTATCTAATACATAAAGTATAGCAATAATCTTTGTGTGTTTGGAGCATGATAGCCTTACGCATAAAGAACACTATTTAATCATGTTTCGTTATAAGCATCGAGTTTATATCAAACCTATGTGTGTAAAACATGCATTTCCAATCGATTTCATCGATTTCATATTTTACCCGGATCGATATTGACATCTTGCTTTAAGAAGACTTAATATTTTCCTATGCTAACAAGTTTAGGAATTTTTTAGGTGACGATTGATAATTTGTATTATTTAGATAATTCGGACTACTGTTCTCACCTTGAATGTTATTCTCACAACGTTTCGGCCGATGTAACCCTCAACGTTCTTCAGGTGCATCTTGTCGAACTCGGGAATCTATATGTTAAACCTGGGAATTAATACGGATGTTTAACTGAACCTTTCATTTAATCCATGAGGGTAAATTTTCCCGATTCAAGCAATCTAACCAGAGCTCAATGATGACCCAACGACTCACATTTTTCTCTCTCTCTCTCCTTCTCTCTCTCTCTCTCTCTCTCTCTCTCTATATATATATATATATATATATATATATATATATATATATATATGTATCACAAGATCAGAACTACATTGGTACCGTCGGTTTCAAATCCAAACAAAGGGCACCTATAGTTAGTCTCCTTAACCGGACTTTCTTCGGCCTCTATTTATGTCTGTTCCGTTTTGTTTATATTTGAAACCGACGGTACCGATGTTGTTCTGATCTTCAGTAATATATATAAATATATATTACCCCCTTATTTTTGAAATTTCTAAATAATTGAGCACTGTGCTAAGGTTCTCTCCCACTAACCTTACGTATATATATATATATATATATATATATATATATATATATATATATATATATATATATATATATTAATGTATTTTTATGTAATTATTTTTATTGGTGATTGTAGCGTTCGTTATTATTTTGAAAGAAAATTGCATTATTAGTCGCCCTTAACTTCATACGACGTATTTTTCCGTTAATATATATTTTTATTTATTTTATACGTACATAAAAGTAATCCATGGACACGTGTTTCTGGCTCACAGCCGTCATCAGCATCTCGGACCAATAAAAAAGCTAAAATCGAACTACTATTAGAAAACATTGTCAAACTAGAAAATGAAAATCAAATTACCACACATATCGGAATTAAAGATCTCCTCTAAGCTGAAGCTATAAAAAAACTGCAAATGAACTCCGAAACAACCCAAATATTATTTCAAAATCTGATTAAACGAACATATATAGTGTACTTAACACACCTGACTATTTTATAAAATTACAAATAATATTAGACGACGATTCTAAATTTCAAAAAGTAAAAAAAAAACATTGATTAACTAAAGCAACAGTTAATCAAGCCAATAATGCCATAAAAGATAACCATAAAACTCGCAAAAATAATTAGTGATTAAACACCTGGTTACTTATACGGTATTGTAAAACTCCATATAACTAACTTTAATAGCCATCCACATGAAGGATTAAGGCACCTCAAGTCACAGAACCAAATTACCAAATCACTCCTTATTTAACAAATTAATACAGTGTAAAGGCCACCAAAGAACTCATGCAGATAAGCCAAACTAAAAAATAAAAATAATAAAATCAGCGTTTCATTTGACGTTGAAAGCTTGTTTACAAATGTACCCGTATCGAAACAATTGATATTATTGATAATATATACAATACCCCCAACACACACACATATATATATGCAGGAAAGTAGCAATTTCACACGGTCGGGGGGCGCGAACCCGGTTCACAGAGTCAGACTAGAATCTGCAAGCAGTCACTATATGCACTAGAAGCTGGCACATTATTATACTAAGCCCCTTTAAGAAATTAATGTTGAGCACTCTCGGATGTTAAAAATAAACTGTCAAAAAACTCTATTGCAAAGTTCCGAATACGTTCGTCGAACACTCTCGACTAGTCTTCTACCTATGCCTGCTCCTATGTAAATATAGATCTTAATTTCGGTTAATTACGTGACAGTGGCCGAGTGGATATGGCGACTGCTTGCCGATTCTAGGCTGACTCTGTGTACCGGGTTCGCACCTCCCGACCGTCTGAAATTGTTACTTTCCTGCACTGATGAGAGCAATAAGCTTGAAATTTATAAATATTATATATATATATATATATATATATATATATAGTAAGCTATGAAAATATATTTATGGTAATTAAGCTACACAGAGGCTCCCGCGTTTCATCCCCGGGGGGAATTTACAGGTTATGAATATAAGAATTTGATAATATTTATCGTAATATTGTTTAACCTACGATGACTGTTTTAAGAGAATTATAACAAGGCTGTAAAATTGAAATGCGTAAGGTGTCGTTGAACCATGTTGTTGACAGCTTTCTATCTGTGTCACCTTGCCTAAAATAAATAGATTTTAATTCTTTTCATTCAACGTGGTTCGTTTGGTGACTGCATTGTTCTGGCGTTCAGACAAGTAAATAGGTTGACTGTGATATGAGGCTTTCGAAGTGTGTGACCGGCAGAGCCATAATCTTCCACACTGATGATTCACAGAAAAAGATAGAAACACTTGTGTATGTGGATTAAAATTTATAATATGTATTGTAATCTTATAAATATACATATATATTTCGCCTGGTGATATCTTAATGTCAAATAACTATTGATCGATAACATCGACATGCCAGTGTAGCGGCTTTTTGTACATGTCTGTATGAATAAAAACAATTATATATATATATATATATATATATATATATATATATATATATATATATATATATATATATATATATATGTGTGTGTGTCCTATCATGTTAAGGGCGACTAATAAGGCAATATTCTGCATCTTAATCACTTAGGAAGTGAGACAATCGAAATAATAGTAAGCAACAAAAAAAAGAACGCTGCAATCACTAATAAAAAATAATTACATAAAAATACATTAAGGTGATAAAAATCGTACATATTTCTATACAGGGCGTCTTGGCTTAATGGTAAAGACGCTGGACTATAGACATCACTATGGAAGGTTCGATCCTTATCTAAGTTAGCCATGCTGAGTATGGCTGTGAGCCAGAATCACGTGCCCATGGGTTATTTTTATGTACGTATAAAATAAATAAAAAAATATATATTAACGACTAATAATTAAATTCCCTGCATATTAATCACTTAGGAAGTGAGACAATCGAAATAATAGTAAGCAAAATACAACGAACGCTGCAATCACCAATAAAAATAATTACATAAAATTACATTTTATATATATATATATATATATATATATATATATATATATATATATATAAGTGTAGGTTTGCAATCCGAGGTTGTAGCAATGCGATGTAGTTGCCGGAAGGTGGAGAGGGTGAACAGAAACAAACGAGAAGAGAAAACGAATCTCAAAACGATTTATTAACATTTCACGTAAAAACTGATTAAGTACCAGAATAGGAGAGAGAGAGAGAGAGAGAGAGAGAGAGAGAGAGAGAGAGAGAGAGAGGAGTATTAGAAGGCTATCACAATGCAAGAAATGGAAATATGTCGGCGTTGAGAAGTAAGACAAAAACAAGTGATTTTAATTATATATTTTTCAAAAACCTTTTTAATAATTTTATTTTCATATAGCAAATCTTACTTGATTAGGCAAAACTTCAACACTGTGATGTAATCTGTGTGACCGTGTTCCATAGTATATTTCGAGGAAAACCTCTTTGGCAAATTGTAGGTGTTTTAAATTTCAAAAAACGTGTGGATGACACTATTGCATACAATGCAGCAAATATTAACATCCGCAGCCAATGTAATAAAACTAAAATTATAACTGATTGTTTTTTATATGAGTTTAATTACTTATTTAATTTTTTTTAATTTTTTTGATTTTTATTTTTTCTGAATATTATATTTGTTATATATATATATATATATATATATATATATATATATATATATATATATATATATATATATATATTCTTATTCATTGTTTTCTTCAACTATTTATTTTACAACCTTTCAGATTGTCTGTTTGGCGTTACTCCTGTATTTTCTTCAAGTTTTGCTTAGCTTTTTGCTAAGATTGACGCTTATTGAAGCATCTTGCTTTGCTATTCTGCGCACTCAGCTCCAAGATGGCGTTCGAAATGCGTTTGCTGCCACGTTCAGTTCTGACTGACCTCTTTCCACTAAAGCTATTCCGCCTTTGCCATAGCAACGCGTCGCTGCTTCAAGCGCTTCTGTCACGACCCGAGTTTTCGTCTAAGAGCCTTATTTTATTTTTGTCTTTGCTTAGATTACTTAACCTTGAAACAAAAGCACGGATCCGAGTCTATAAAAAAGGCAATAACGATGCAGAAGGAAAGAACAACGACAACAATTTAGAGAGAAAAAAATGTGCGAAAAAAGAAAAAAAATGCTAAGAAAAGATAAAAAATATGAATGAATATGAAAATGGAAAAAGGTGAACATAAAAACCTGAAACGTGGAAAACGAACTAAAAAGGAAAAAAAAACAAGAATAGAAAATAATAATAATAATGATAAATAATGGATGATGCGATGTAAATAAATTTACGAGTCAGTGGCTGCAGAGCGGTGTAAGCTTAAGTAAGGCGAAGATATAAAACGCGTATGTTGTCTGCGATGGTTGATTTTATTGCGTCGAGTGAGCCAAATGATACGGTGACGTTATATGAATATCATGGCGAATGCTCTGAGATTGCCGGCTCTTTGGGTCGGACGAGAGTGAAACAAAAACGAGGAGTTAGATGTAACTGATTCGCAGAAGTAAGGGGTCTCTTGAGGTAGGGTGTGGTTTCGTGACAAAAAGGAAAAAAAGCAAGAGATTCACTTCGCTTAATGAAATATTCCACGGCCAAGAAATCACCAATTTTCGTTGGAAATTACGCGAGTTTGTCGTGCGAATGTGACGAACATCCCTGACAAATAATGGACTGATTGAGTTAAACTCATGACCCCTTTCGTTTTATGCTGCCCCTCCCCATCGCCATTCGGTTTATTCTCCTCCTCTTTCACCGATTCTTCTTATTTCTTCTTCCTCTTTCTTCTCCCTTACATCTCGAAGATTGGGAGAAATGAGGTTTGGCGAACGTATTCCGTGAAATAAAACATGAGCAGGTATTCATAAAATACGCCCGTTCAATCTACGCATTTAGTGAGCGGAATTTGTATGTATAACATATGCTGCTAAGAAGGTGGGCTCCCCTTACCGTGCTAGAAATATTCTCACACCTGACATTATCCTATATCTCTACAAAGCCACCATCCACCCATGCATGACGTACTGTTGTCAAATCTGGGCTGGTGCACCATCCACTACTCTCTCCCTCTTAGACAAGGTTAAAACAGAGTATCTAATCTAATAGGTCCCTCACTATCTACCAATCTAAATCCCCTGTCCCATCGCCGCAATGTTGCATCCTTGTGCTTGTTTTACGAATACTTCAATGGAATGTGCTCCGATGAACTTGCTGCTCTAGTGCCCCTTCGACGTAAAAACACTCGTCTAACCCGACAATCAGCTAAATCCCATCCATTCACAGTGGAGGTCCCAGGATGCCGGAGAAGCTTCTACTCCAAGAGCTGCTTTCCTCGAGTTGCCGGACTTTGGAACTCCCTCCCTGGTCTCTGTTTCCCCGACTGTACCGACGTGCAGCAATTTAAAACTAATGTTAACAAACATCTAGCTGCACAGCTCACAATTTAGGATGATTCCCTAAATTGTCACCCTAATTCTCAGTAGCCCCTTTAGCCACAGTGGAAACTTGCCTTGTTTGGGGTGAATTCAGTTTGTTTTTTTTTAATATTGACGGCATTAAATGCCGTCAATATTTTGTTTAAAAAACAATCTGAATCTGAATTCGATCTGTTATCGTCTACCAGTGTATGATCGACGCAGATCGCAACGAACGACGCATTACTGTATGTTGTGTTCGCTGATTAAAACAAAAAAAAAGAAACGTGTAATTGTGTGTGTGTGTGTGTAGTAGTAGTAGTAGTAGTAGTAGTAGTAGTGTGTAAGAGTTACGTACGTATAGTGTGTACCTTTCTCAGTTTTTAAATTGTTTCGTTATTTGACGATTGTGCAGTATAGTCAACACAAAAAAGGCGGATAAACAAAAACATAGACAACACAATTGTTACCAAACGCAAGAAAATTTACTTTTCTATTTACCTATTTCACATGTGTTTACTAAATGTAAGATTTATTATTTATGCATTTGTTATGGTAACTTTTACTTTACTAAGCCAGCGTGCTTAGTACATGGCCGACAATTTGGTCAGGACTTGGTCGAGAATTTAAGGGGGTTAGTGAAACCGTAAACGTAAGTGCGAGAGTGGCTGCCAATCGGATTAGGATAACCTCGTTTTATTATGGTTTGTTAAGCGTGAAATACGCGACCAAGTCCGGCAAAATTGTCGGTGGCTTGGATAAGTAAACGTGATGATAACAACATATACGAGGCCTGTCTAAAAAGTATCCGACATTATGCCAGAAAAATACTTCAAATACGTGACGGAGTTGGGACCCTAATCCTCTGCAAAGTAGGCCCCTTGTGTTTGCACACACTTACCCCACCGCTTCATCCACTGCCGGAAACACCTCTAGAAGTCGTATTTTGGAATGGTGTTCATCTCCGCCGTTAGCAGGTGTTTGGAAATGATGCGATGTGTAGCACAAATTAAGGAGTGGTTCAACCGATTCAAAAATGGCCGCACATCAGCGGAGAGTGACCAGCGTTTCTGGCAGGCCCAAAACTGCTCAGAGTGCAGCTGTTGTTGAGAGGATGTTAAAAAAAAGATACTGCAGAACGCGACGGCGGAGATGAACACCATTCTAAAAGAAGACTTCCAGAGGTGTTTCCGGCAGTGGATGGATCGGTGGACTATTTGAAGACATTTACGCTTTGGGTGATTTTGTTATTTATAACTACTTACCAAGTTATATGAATAGGCCAAGACAATTTGGAAATCAGTTCAAAAGTCGTTGCTGATATTTTAAACCCAATTTTAAGCTTTAGCAGATTATTTGTCCGTTAATCTACGAATAGTCATAGGGCGTGGATGGAATCAACCAAGCTGTTCCAGCATAGAACACAATGTACTCGAACGTCCTATTTCATCATTTTAGGTAAGAGCATTGACTGTAGGCTGCGATTCTTGCGCCGGGGGAGTTGAGCAATTTGATATATGTGGCTTCACCAATCCTTTGATTTGTAGCATCGGAATAGCTTGATTGGCGCAATATAACGACAAATCAGCGGGCGATACAGCGAGCAAAAGAAACAGAATTCAACAACCACAGAAAAGGAGTTAGAATATCGCATTTAAGTCGTAGTATAATTGCTAATTATTGCATTCTCTCAGAGGATATATATATATATATATATATAAAATATTTTGAATGTTGGTTTTTCCACTGCAACTTATCCATCTATGTAATTCCTCTGATGATAAGATTTTAATCTTTGAAAAGCCTTGGCTTAAGGAAAGAAAAATAACCACATTTTTACCGAGTACGTCTTGCATTGAACAATCGAAGTTGAAATAGATTTGTCATTCGTACTAATGTATCTTTCTTCTTTCATTTATATATATATATATATATATATATATATATATATATATATATATATGTGTGTGTGTGTGTGTGTGTGTGTGTGTGTGTGTGTGTATATATATATATATATATATATACTAGCTAAACGCGTGTTCCGGCTTTGTTCGAGTAATAGAACAGAATTATTTAACTTTAAGAAATCCATATTAGAGTATTGATTTACTCCTCTCCAGGAGTTAGGCACAAGGCCAGTTTTTATCTTACCTCGCACAAGTAAGATGTGACCCAAGGTCGGATCGAGAAAGTGGGGTTTAAAATTGCCTGGGCAGCCCCGTCGGCATTCCCCGGTAAGGGCGCCTCAGGCAGTAAGCAATAAACTTACTCCTCCCCAAAGAGGGGAGGCAAAGCCTGGGAAGGTGGACCTCCCAGAACTGCACAGGACAGACCCATTGACCGGCGTAAATCAAGACCCGAAGGGCAAGACAACACCAGTCTATGGGGTGCAGTATCCATCGGAACAGATACTACACTTTGATCTTAGCCAAAAGGCTAAGAAGAATCTTAGTCTTTTAAATTCTTTGTTGGCCTTTTGACTAGGATTGAAGTGTATTTTCTGTGCTGTACATAACAGCGACATACGACAGGATTCGACAACAACAACAAACGGAGTTGGAATCTCTCATTTAAGCCGTATTATTACCGCTCATTATTTAATTCTCTCAGAGTGTACCAACCCTTGTAAAGACGGCTATACGCAATCTTCATATATATAAGATGTTCGCTTGAAAAATAATAGACTATATTTCGTTTACAATGTCGTACGTTATATGTGGTGACGTCTAAATATTATTTTAATTATGAAATAATTATCCACGGACGCGCGTTTAGCCGTCTTCGGCTCTTGAGCGTGACTGTGCTTTTGGCGAGATTCGAACCTGTGATCACCGTTACTGCAACCCGTAAATATTAATTTTGTTTGTAATCGCAAAATCAATAACTATATAATATATGTTGCTATTAAACAAGCTAGTCACAGTCTCCCTCTACGCCTTTCTCCTTGCCTGTTATATGTATCTACTAAGCTCTACTCATGTACTGTGCCATGTTAAAATAAATACCGAATATATATATATATATATATATATATATATATATATATATATATATATATATATGGCAGGGTTTTACCTTCTTACTGATTATTATCCCGTCGGATCTTTTTGATTGAATGTATTTGTATTTTCTACCTCCATGCCCTTGAGGATTGTATGATTTTTGTTTTCAAATACTGTTTCCGGTTTGTGCTTGTACTATTTGCCTGTGGGTTCTAAGTGCAGGCGATTGCATAGTTCCCAGTGAACTGCCTTTCCCACGCAGTTATGTCCGTTTTTATATTCTTTTTGGGCTAGTTTGCTGCATTTATTTATTATGTAGTTTACTGTTTCGTCTCTTTGCCTACAGAGTCTTCATCTACTGCTTTCCTGTGTTCTGTCTATGTTTGCTACTTTTGCTTTGATATAGTTAGTTCTGATCGCGCTGTACAGTTTGGCTGTCAGCAGAGATTCCGTTTCTCTGTTTAGGTGTCCTTTTCGTAACGATGTCTAAATGTTTTCATGGGTCTCTTCTTTGGTCAGTCTTATGAACTGGTTATGCAGCTTCTTCACTTTCCATTTTTTTTATTCTCGCTTTTTGGTTTCTAGTTTCCTTGCTCCCCGTATTCTTCCTTTTCGTGGTGCCTCTTGCTGCGATGATCAGTCTTTCTGTGTACTGGGTTATGTATTTTTCGAGTTCTTCTTGTGTCACCATCACCCATTCTTCTATGCTTACAAGTCATCATCCCATTCTCTCCTTTTACGTAGAGACGGTCAGTATCATCCTTCGAGTGTAGCGCCTTGTGCATGCTCATTAGTTTCCTAGTCGTTTAGTCAAGATGGCCAAGTTCTTCCTTTGTCAAACATAGTACTAGTGACACTCTATTTATTTATTTTTATCAGGTTTCTGCTATATAATGTTGTTTCTACGAGTTTCGTTGTCTTTCTTATGCATTCTTTCTTCTTCTTCTTCTTCTTCTTTTTCTTCTTCTTCTTCTTCTTCTTCTCATTATTATTATTATTATTATTATTAATTATTAATTATTATTATTATTATTATTATTATTATTATTATTATTAATTATACTATTTTTATCATTATTCGAAGTCAAAGTTAAGCGGCGTTTCTTTTCCTAAGTATTGTTCCTATATATTTAAATAAATACATGTTGCTTAGTGTTGGAATTGATTTTTTTTTTAATTAATTGTTTTAATTATCCGTAGTTAGTAATTAGCTCACCAAGTCACCAATCTCTTACTAAGTTTCAATCTATTGCTCTCAGCCTCTCTTACTGGATCCACGTTGCGCAACGGATAAAATGCTAAGTATAATCAGTTCTAAGTGACAATCTTCTGAAACTTGAAGGTTCAGCTTTCAGTACAAGCGATACTAAGAATACAATTAAGTATTACTTAAAACTCCTACCCGGTCATGGCTGTCAGAACGAGAACAATCATCTCTCGTGGATTAAATAAAGAGTTTAGTTCGAAATTCCGTACAGATTTCACAGTTTAACATAAAGATTTCCGAGTTCGACAAAACGCACCTAAAGAACGTTGGAGATGACATCGGCCGAAACGTTGTGATAATAACATCCGAAATGATAAGAGTAGCCCGAATAATCCACATAACAGAAATTATCAATCCTCATTTAATAAATTCCGAAGTATAAATTGATTGTTCTGTTTTTTTAGTTCATTCGTTTCTTCTTTATTTACGTGATCTATTTATTCTCCGACAACGCTGCTCCTAAAAAAAACTTGGCCTTTTGGCTAAGATCAAAGTGTAGTATCTGTTCCGATGGATACTGCACCCCATAGACTGGTATTGTTTTGGCCTTCGGGCTTGATTTACGCCTGTCTATGGGTCTGTCCTGTGCAGTTCTAGGAGGTCCACCCTCCCAGGCTTCGTCCCCCCTCTTTGGGGTGGAGTAAGTGTATTGCTTACTGCCTGAGGCGCCCGTACCGGGGAATACCGACGGGGCTGCCCAGGCAATTTTTAAACCCCACTTTCCGGACCCGACCTTGGGTCACATCTTACTTGTGGGAGTAAGATAAAAACTGGCCTTGTGCCTAACTCCTGGAGAGGAGTAAATCAATACTACTTCACCTATGTCGCTATTCCAACCACTTCTTATTTCATTCACATTTCCTCCCGCCATTTAACAGCTAAACATGATGTGCACCTCATAAAATGTTCGCATGGTCAAACTGTGTAACCGGACCTAGATGATATTCATAGAAATGGCTTGCTTTGTCCTTATCATACAAAACTCAAATTTTTCATGATAATATTTTGACTATTAAAACGGATGTTATATTCTATTACTATAACAATATCGAGCACTATCGACAATCTTTCTGCGTATTCATCACAGAGCCTGCATATGTTTCCCTAATATTATTTTTGTTTGTATATTTGCTTAGTACTGCTGTCATAGCTGTATCGCTCGGGGCACACTTTCTTGTTTTGACTCCTTAATCTAGTATGAGATAATGTCTTCTTTTTCCTACAACACCTTTCACCCAGTCTTTCTCTGCTTTATTGTTTGTTTCATGGTAGCTGCTCGGATAAGCTCCAATCTCTGCCTTTCCCCTGTAAAACATTCGCAGCAGAAAACCCCTTTAGCTGCAACCACTACCAAGAATATCCTTTCCTCTGTGTACCGAAACGTTTCTCTCCTAGAATTTTTCATCTGTTGAACACAATACCACGAAGCTGCTTCCAAACTCACTAAGACATATTCGTTTTAAAGTCCAATAATAACAAATACCTGTCGAGTTGTCATCTTAATCCATGCATACAGTTGTTCCACAACAACAAATTGAAAAGTTGTCATAAATTATCATAAATTTTGATTTGAAAAACTATATTTATTTTATGAGAGTTAAGGACATCAAAGAATACGTTACAGCCATTTTCGGAAATCAGCTTAACTTGAATGCACGTGGTTCAAGGACACGTTAGATCAGATACGTTGAAGTTCTGTAAAAAAAACATGCATGATAGGGTTAAATAATCAAATTCAGATGATTCCACTTATTGTTTCCAATCCGCTCATGGTATTGTTCATCGTTCAACTAACAATCTCATTAACAATTATCCTCGAGTGTTATTTGGGCCTTGATAAATGATGACCAATTTTTATATAGAAATAATACTAATTTCCTGGTTAGCAAGAATTTATCCTTTATAGTAAGAATAAAACTCTGCTTTAACGTGTTATCATGCATTACGCAACCACTGATGAATAAGGGTCTGTCTACAGCAGGCTTTTTTGGTGCGCGTAAAGTATTGGTTTATTTTATCATCGTTTTACATTTGGTCAATAACTTTGGCTTTGGTTTCCTTTTTTTCGGTTCCAGTAAGCAAATTAGATCCTATGCTTTGTATTTGTTAGCTTTCCGTAATCTCTGAGTAGCAGCTTTCAGAGATGACCTTCCATGGCGTTCGCGATTGTTCCCCATGCACCCAACACTACGTGATGCGTCTCAAAGCACATTTGTACAGCTACAGTCTTAAGTCAGACTCGCTATAGTGAACGTCTGATTGTGCATGGCGAAGAGTCACACTCTCCCCTAAGTAACTCGCTTAATGTGTATGGTGAAAATCAGAACACGATCGATGTAGAGCGTAATAGAAAAAGTTTCTACCTAAGCGATAATTCGAAATTATCTCCCTTGATGGAATACTCTTTCAGGTTAACTTCATTCCACAATTGCATTCATTCTGTTACTCTGGAAAACTGTGATTCTCCATTGTTTTCTGTGTCCAACTCAAGATCGTATTGCACGACCATCAGTGCGGTCGATGTAACGCGTAATGGTAAACAGCTTCTGCCTAAGCGATAATACAAAGTTCTCTCCCCTGATGGAAGACTCTTTAAAGCTTACTATTTTGTGACTGATGA
>OY744527.1:30431155-30438655 GCA_963556195.1 Sepiola atlantica | reverse complement strand
AAACCAGTGAATATCGAACCTCCGAATTACAACTCGATTGCCACTGTATCGAACCTTAAATACTCTCCTGCAAAATTTCACGATATTAACCCTCGTAAAAGCCCAGCTTACATCTCCGCACTTGAACTGGAACTCAAAATATAAAAATAAAAAAGAGAAGATACACAAACCCAATAATTACTAAAATCAATAAAACTTTTTCATGACAAAATTAATATAGTACCATAGAATGGATCTATATAACATGGATAATAAAACATATAACAAATTAATATTAAATGAACTATATAAATTATAGAATGACCAGCAGCATCAATTCTTCAACGAAGGTAATATTTTCAAAACTAAATATAAATTAAAATGAAGAAATCTATCATACTAGATTCAATCTTAAGAACCATAAACCTGATTTTAACATCAACAACAACACTAGCATTAGACTCATTTCACATTGTGCTACTGGCATAGCGACAGTTAGCTAAATAATTGTAGCTAGAATATTACGTAAGGTTAGTCAAAAACCATGATATAACATATGGACTTCGGTAATATACAGAAAAGTAGGAACTTTTAATTCATTATATTTGATATAGATTCATAGTATCCTTCAATTTCCCCTATTTTGATATCAAAGCTTCTTATTTGTTGCAGTCCATAGCCTGCCCTCATATTGAATTATTGTCCTCCTCGTGAGTAACATTATATCTATTTCTAGTAAGGATAATGGGTTTAGTCTCAACTACGATAGGATCTAAAAATACTAACATAAATAAAATATATAGGAGTTGGAGTAACTAATAGCAACGATAACACTCCCCAAACACTGTCTCGTGAGTGGTGAATGTCTAATCTTTGAGAGTTAATAAATGTGAGTTATCAAAAAGGATAGAATAAGGGCATATAAAGGTGCAACTGTGGCCAATGCAAAAGTAAATACAACAATCACTTAACTTGATTCAGTAAGCAGCCACTAGAGGGCTCAAGTGATAACCCGCCATCATTAGTTAAGTACACACGAGAACTTGATGATAACAACAAACCATATGAATTTAAATACTTAACGGGAACATTTCGGGAATGTAATCGATATATTCTGGAATCTTTTCACATTATATTATTTTAAGTTAGCCTCATCAATAGTATATTCATCGATCAACAATTACCTATAAACCAATAAAATTAATCTCAAACATTAATTTGAACAAAATCTCAGTATCTTTTGAACAAAATCGATAATATTTCTGTATAATTATCCAATCTAACCTATTTTAAATAGATTAGGATAATAGATAATTTATTCTTAGGAATTAAAAAATAACTAGTAAATTAAAAATAACTAGTAGATTTAAAATAACTAGTAGATTTAAAATAACTAGTAAATTTAAAATAAGTAGTAAATTAAAAATAAGTAGTAAATTAAAAATAACTAGGAGATTTAGAATAAATAGAAAATTAAAAATAACTAGTAAATTTTAAATAACTAGTAAATTAAGAATAACTAATAAATTAAAAATAACTAGTGAATTAAAAATAACTAATAATTAAAAATAACTAGTAAATTTAATATAACTAGTAAATTAAAAATAACTAGTGAATTTAAAATAACTAGTAAATTAAAAATAACTAGTGAATTTAAAATAACTAGTAAATTCAAAAATAACTAGTAAATTTTAAATACCTAGTAAATTTAGAATAACTAGTAAATAAAAAATACTTAGTGAATTAAAAATAATTAGTAAATTAAAAATAACTAGTAAATTAAAAATAACTAATAAATAAAAAAATAACTAGTAAATTAAAAATAACTAGTAAATTTAAAATAACTAATAATTAAAAATAATTAGTAAATTAAAAATAATTAGTAAATTAAAAATAACTAATAATTAAAAATAACACGTAAATAAAAAATAATAAGTAAATTTAAAATAACTTGTAAATTTAAAATAACTAGTAAATTAAAAATAATTAGTAAATTAAAAATAACTAATAAATTAAAAATAACTAGTAAATTGAAAATAACTAGTACATTTAAAATAACTAGTAAATTAAAAATAACTAATAAATTAAAAATAACTAGTAAATTGAAAATAACTAGTACATTTAAAATAACTAGTAAATTAAAAATAACTAATGAATTAAAAATAACTAATAAATTAAAAATAAATAAATTAAAAATAACTAGTAAATTTAAAATAACTAGTAAATTAAAAATAATTAGTACATTTAAAATAACTAGTAAATTAAAAATAACTAATTAATTAAAAATAACTAATAAATTAAAAATAACTAATAAATTAAAAATGGATAAGAGACGGTTCAACGTTGTAAAACAAATTTTTAACTGAAATATACTTTAATAAATAACTTTTTAAACTTTAGTAGTAAGAAGGTATGTCGACTAGAGATACCATTACATGACATCAAAGAATAACAAACCTTTATATTTTTATAATTATTTCTTCGTTCGTTTGGTACCTGTACTTTCGGGTCTTATTTAAACGAAGAAGATCACGCCCGGTTTCCGTTTTTCCATTAACCTTCTTTTCTATCGGTAAACAGACTACCATATACAAATTGTGGTGTGGAACGATATTCTAACATGGAATAATAAAACTAAGCAGTCTTTTGCCATGTCTTGAACAATTACCACATAGTAGAATTGGAAGTCGGCTCGATATCTTTTAGTCGTTGGTAACGTATTAGCTAGAATTGTATTGAGACTGGGTTGTTCAAAATATCCTTTTATCTTCCTTGTTTTTTTTCGAGAACGTAAACAAACTTACAACGACGAGTAATCTGGATGTTGTAGAGACACTAATTGCAAATAAATGTATACTAAGCTATGTTTTAGAATTTTGTGAAAAATGTGTTGATGGAATTCGAATAATATATTGTGAGATTTAAAAAATAAACAAAAGTGAGTTCTATGTTTGGTAAGGTATTCACATAAACAAACAATTTTACAGATACAAAAACAAATAATTGAATAGTTAAAGAATGTGAAAACGTTCGAGCGGATGTGTGGCCAAGACACGCCCAAATAACACATTTGGTTATGATCATAGTTCGACAAGGCCCAGTCAAGTAGCGCTAAATCAGACTTCTAAATTCGCAAAATATTATTATGGCTATATTAGTTCTCTATTTACTTGTCTCCCGACTGTAGCAGAGTTAGACACAAGGTCATTTTTTATGTAGTGAATATTTAGTCCCCCTCAAAAGGGGGAATCCAGATTAGGACAAAAATATAAATTTCCCTATTCTATAAGAATGTATTCTTCACTGACTGAAGACATAACAGATACTACACTTTGATCTTAGCTCGTACGTCAATAAATGTCACGTCAACCTCAATATTATATATAATCTATTATTTATAACACAATTTATATCAAGAAGTAGTTATCTCTCGTCCAATTCTTTCTCTCTTTCTCTAAGCATTTTCTGCTTTGCCTGTTACATATATCAATATGGTAGCAGTTAGAAGACGATTACCATGAGAATTATTATCGATGCTATTTTACGAGGAAGCAATTGTAATAATAAAACAAATTGTCCACTGCGACAAACATTCTCTATCATTCTCTATAACCTATCAGGCTACCATTACAACTAGAGAAGATCCAACGGAGAATCAATTTTATATAGGCATCGTGGGTAATGCCTTTAAAGAAATATTCAACAACCACAAATGCTCCTTTAATAATATTGGATATGGCAATAAAACCTCACTTATCATACATTATTAGTACTTGATATCAAATAATAAAACACCAATCCTTAAGTGGAACATTATTTAAAAAAATAGTTCCTGTAGATCCCTAAACACACCTTGATAAATAAGAAGCTTGAGATAATTTGATTGAATGAGGGTGATAAACTTCTCAACACAAAATCCGAAACTTCAATCAACTGTACGTATAGTAAGTCACATAATTTTAGTAAATTGCACATAGCACCCTGAATCTAATAAACTCCCATTAAAACTAAATGAAATTATTATTATTATTAACAGCAATAACCCTCAATTTTACTGATCAAGAATTTCAATCCTACCTACTAACATATGCTGCCCCTAGCCATATCGCTTCTTTTTATATCTTATACATTCTATTTATTTTGATGAACTGTTTTGGGCTTGTATTTGTATACTTTAGTATATATCCATATATATTCTTTTCAAATGATTGATTTTATTTTGTTTTAAAGCTAATCCAACTCTTTTTCCAGAGATCTTCGCAACTTACCAAAACAAAAAGCCACTCGAGGATAAGGGTCAATGAGATTGGCAGTTGGATGATGAACAACACCATGAGAATATTGGAAGCGATGGTGCACAAGAACAATGTTGATTACTTTTATAGGATCGTTCGACAAGTAACCGTTGACATTGCAATTCAAGACAACCATGTTGTAGTCTAGAGAGAAGCAATCTCGTAGCAATGTGTTCCACACAAGGAAGATTTTTGGAATGAAGCTTTGTTCATAGAAATCCCGTAGAGTTTTAGGTACACAGAGAGAGAGGATTTTTTTAGGGGGCAGAGATTAGAGCTCAATCAAGTACCTACCAAGTTGGTTACCTGTCAGCATGGCTGATAAATTTAGTCCCATTAGCCCTCGTATATTCCCACATGTTTTATTTATAACTAATGTATGGCTGATCTCATGAAACTGTAATTATATATCCAGATGTATTACTCTTATATGCAGTTTGATGGCATGATAATGATTAATAGATTAATGAATATTGTATGTATAAATAAGATTGATTTTCTAATCAATCTTATTTATACATACAATACAATGGAGTGGTATGAATGGAATGGTATGAATGGAGTGGTATGAATGCTTTTGACTTGAAAAGCTGTTTTTCCTCGGGATGGTTTTCTCAATTTTCTACATGGGACGATAAAAGTTTTTTTCTTTTCTTCTCTTCGTCTTTATCTCCCTTTTAGCGTTTCCTCTTCTTCATAGATATTGTCGATCGACGTTTATGAAGACACTCATAAAACTTCTGTAAGTGTCCAGCTTTGAAGCCTTAAATAGTCATCTGCTCCGTGACTGAGTGTGTAGGTGGATTTGTGTGAGCGGGTGGCATGACAGCCAATTCTAGCACAGACGTTAGATATGGTTAAAGTCAAAGTCGCCGAGTGCGTCGACCTTTAATCGATAGGGTGATGAAATCAACAACGCGTGAGAGGCGACATAGCCGAGGGGAAAAGAAAATAATATGTATCTTTGCTATCTTGAAAATTCCTAGTTTCTTTTCGCTCACAAACTAAAAATGGGCAATAAAATATAAACATCTAGCCGGTCAGTATTTTGTTTTATAACATATGTTTATAAAATCTTAAGTGGTACGACCTGGCAACATCCACGTAATTATGTCTTATTACTTTCGAATAATGGTGTGCGATAGTTACTTGTCAATACCTATATAACTAATCAGAATTATTTACCATTCTCCATGTTTTAGTTCTGTGTAGTTTATGTTCCCCCATTATATTTATAGTTTCTGTAATAATTTTGAATTGTTTATTTTATATGTTATTTTTATTTTTACCTTAATCTTATTTTATTTCTTATATGATTATATATTTTTTTACTTTTTTTAAGTTATATTCAATCTGTGAAGTACTTTTGGAGATGCATACTCTCATATTCTTCTCTATTATATTCTTTGCACATTGTTTTACCAATAAACTTTAGCACCGGTTTTGTACCCCTATATTGTTCAAACTTCGGAAACACTTTCTGCTATATTTGCTTGCTTGGAATTAATAATATTCTGGATTTCCATGTTATGCATTTTTCCATCGATGTGGAATTTCTTTGCTAAAAAGAGTTTCAAAACTGTGCTAACAGTAATATAATTTTTATTGATCTTTCCCGATGATCTCTTCTGATGATAAAATCTGACATTTTTGAAAATCTATGGGTTACGGAAAGGAAAAAGTTTATTAATATATCCATTGTTTAAATTACTTGATGATTTAATGAATATTGTTCCTTTTCAAATATTTATTCTCATCATTCATTTCATTATATATATATATATATATATATATATATATATATATATATATATATATATATATATATTCATTCATTTCATATATATTATATATATATATTCATTCATTAATATATATATATATATATATATATATTATATGAATTATTAAAAATAATGATGAGCAATTAGAACGCCATACAATGCATTTTAGTTTTATTAACTTTTTTTTCAATTCAATTTTCGAAGATATATTTCCTCGTGAGAATTTCAAGTAAAGATATATTAAAATACATTTTTGACACACTCCAAAAAAATAAGATAAAGTAGAAAAAACGGTATTTTACCATATTGTGTTGGAATATTCTTAAGTGATGTTTCTAAGTTAACTTTTTCCATAATATTTTTCAACTGTTTGAAATGCTAAATATTACTATTCCATGTATCCACATAAAATTTTATAAGGAGATTTAATTTTTTTTTGTCGGGTGTTTTAATATACACAGTCAGCTAGTTGCCCCATCTATTTTGTAAAAACTCCTTGTTTGTAACACTAACCAGACCTTTGTGTCGTGGGAAGCACAACGATTGGCTGAGAGAACAACAAAGAATCTGATTGATTAACTAAGCTAGCGGTGTATATCAAAACACCCAGCAAAAATAACTCCATGCATTTTAGCCTGAAGATTTCCCCGGGGAAACGCGGATGCCTCTGTGTAGCTTAATTGCTATAAATATATTTTCATAGCTTACTATATATATATATATATATATATATATATAGAGAGAGAGAGAGAGAGAGAGAGAGGGGGGGGGAGAGAGAAGTGCGTAGTTATCTTTTAGCCAAATGAAATATTAGTCCCTCATAAATTTTTTTCAGTCAATTGTTGTGCGTATTTCTTATAGTCTCGCTTTATATAATTGCCTGCCCAAGATGGTGATTTCCCAGACGCCGTAGATAGGGCATTCGCTGTAAGTTCGTTTTGGTTTTTCGGACTTTTATTTTTGTCGCATGAAAATGTATACTTTTTCGCATTGAGAGCTTTTTGGTCTTTTTGATTAGTTCAGAGACGAACGATCCGATATTACCATAGAAATGTAGGTTGTTTTCCTGTTGAACCAAAAGACACCGTGAATTGTACCAAAAGTGATTGTTTTGAAAAAATGTTTCGTAAGATAAATAAAACCTTGCCTGTTGTAATGTAACACAAGCTTGTTCATATATATATATATATATATATATATATATATATATATATATATATATATATATATATATATAAATGTTGCATTAAATTAAAGATAATTGAATTATCGTTTAATAATAATCCATCGTGATAATACAAAGCTCAATATATTGAATAGAGCAATTCTAGAGATGAAAGATAAGAATAAAAAATTGTAAAGATACAATATTTATGCAGAAGTTCAAAGCAAGTAGTTTCATATCCTTAATCCATGGTGTTCAAAGACAAACTCTTTTCTAT
>OY744527.1:30411155-30426155 GCA_963556195.1 Sepiola atlantica | reverse complement strand
GAAACTATCATTCATGACCATTTGCATATGCATAAAGTGTCTGCCAGATGGATTCCCAGGTTGCTCACACCTTTCCAGAAGCAAAAACGCGTCGAGTGCTGGAGGATGAATTTGGAGATGTACCAAGAAGATGAGTCAAATTTTTTCAAAAGACTGATTACACGGGATGAAACATCGGTCCATGACTATGATCCAGACACCAATGCCCAGTCAATGCACTTGGACTTACCACCTCCAAAGAAGGCAAGGGTGCAGCCCTCTGCTGGCAAGATCATGCTAACAGTCTTCTGGGACCAGGATGGTGTAGTAGTGACATATTTCCTGGCAAAGGGTACCACAATTACAGAAGCTTATTAGGCTTCACGTTTGATGAAATTAAGAGAAGCTATCAAAATTAAGAGGCGGGGCAAGATCAACATAGGTATCCTTCTCCTGCAGAACAACGCTCGGGTCTACAACTCGCATGTCGCCAGATCAGAAGCACGAGTCTGTGGCTATGAAATTCTCCCCCATACCCCTTACTCTCCTGACCTTGCACCCTCTGACTTTCATCTCTTTCCAGCTATGAAGTTGTTTTTGAAAGGAAAGCGTTTCCCAGATGATGCAACTTTGATTTCTGAAGTTACAACGTGGCTGGAGGACCAACGTAGGGTGTTCTACAAAAAAGGTGTCCAGAGCTGCAGCAAACGATGGGAGAAGGCATAACTCTGGGTGGTTCCTATGAAGAATAAGACTGATAACTGTGCAAAGTTTCATTAATCTACTGCTATGGGAAATGGGTCAGGGGTATTACTTATTGAACGCCACTCGTATATTCGTTGGTCTGGCACGATTAAGTTTTGAAATAATATTTTTGCTCGTCTGTCAAGCTAAAGTTTTAAATAACATTTTCGTTGGTCTGTCATGCTTAAATTTAAAATAACATCCCCATCACAAAACGTGCAGATTGAATAAGTGCAACTTAAGAATGGGTCCGTTCTTGTTTGTTTTTGTTTCATTTGTTTTTATGTTGTCGTTTTCGTTTTCATGCATTCACCTCCCGTTCCAAAGATAAATGTTTCTGAATTCATCTTTGGCGTAATTTATGAAGAGTCCAGATATTCTTACTTTGGAGACTGCCCAAATATGTATTCCCTTTTATTTGGTTTCCATAATATCAGGTTGGAAAAAAAGTAATGTCGTTTTTGTCCAACATATTTATTCTATCTGAAACATTCACATTAGGGCAAGTTTAATTTTTACAATAATTTTCCTCATTTTTATGACTTCTGTCCAACGATCAACTAGCTTCTTGATGTCTTCTTTAAAAAATTTCTCTAATTTTTGATAGAAAAAAAATTTTGGTCATTTTTGAGTTAATCGTCATTTTCATAAATGTTATTGTTTAAGTGATGCTGCAACGACCGAAAAAGATGATAGTCGGATGGAGCAATGTCAGGTGAATAAGGCAGATGAGGCAAAACTTCCCATTGAAACTCATGACCTTTTCCTGAGTGAGTTTTGCTGTGTGAGATTTCGCGTTATCATGCTGAAGCACTACACCCTTCCTATTGAGTAATGCTGGTCGTTTGTTTTTGATAGAGTAATTCTTAGATCATCCAGTTGCGAACAATATTTTACTGCTGTTATTGTTTGATTAGGCTCTAGTAACTCATAATGAATCAGTCCTCTCATGTCCCACCATAAAGAAAGCATAACCTTCTTTGCGTTTAGTCCTTGTTTTGGAACAGGATGTTGACCTTGGGTTCGGTTGAACCATTGTCTTTTGCGTTGGGTATTCTTGTAAATAACCCATTTTTCATCTCCAGTCACCATTCTTTGCAAAAATGGTTCTTGTATGATTCCTGGAAAGCAGAGATGTGCAAACTGTCAACCTTTGATTTCGTTGAGCGTCGGTCAAATCGTGGAGAAGTTTTTAAACTTTTCTTAACTCGTGAAAGCATGAAATAATTGTGGTATTGGTTGTATTGAATTGTTGAGCTAATTATCTGCTGGTTAACTTTGGATTGACCTCCACAGCGTCTTTAATGGCGTCTTTATCAATTGATTTTGGCCTTCCCGAACGTCGTCGATCTGACAGGTTAAAATCGCCAGAAGAAAATTTTGCAAACCACTGTTGACATTTTCGATCATTCAGAACATTTATCCCATAAACAGTTCCAATATTCCTTGTGGCTTCTGCAGCTGAGTTTCCTTTTTTGAATTCATAGAGCATGCAATGACTCAGATGCTCCTCACTAATATCAATTTTTGACAGCTGAGACCATTAAACTTAATATTTTCCAACTAATTGCTAAACTGTGTTTCTCGCTTTATTGCAGATCATAATATTGTTCATAACTTCAATAATATAAATCGCACAAGTTTGAAATTTTGGACACTAAAAGAATGCTCCTAAGTAGGTAAGATACCAAAATATTTCGCAAATCTATACCATATTTCTAAAGTTATAGACATTTATGCATTTGTTAGCCATTTTTACTGTTTCTCGCTTTATTGCAGGTTTGTTAAAATACAGTCCATAGGTGATAAAAAAAAAATTTGACTTAGCAGGGTAAATTATTTTAATCATTTAAACCATAAGTAACAATATGAATGAATGTAAGGAAGAAATCACCAGATAGGCACCACAAAATTGAATCATTTATCAACAAATCCCCCATTTCTTGAAATTACCTTCTGCAGTCTCCTATCAACAGATGAAGTTAATCTGTTGATTTGGGAAGGTGTTATGCTACTAGCAACATAAGCAATGTTATTCCAGAGGGCATCTTTTGATGTAAATTGTTGTCCTCCTTCATAAACCTTCCTCTTTAAAATTGACCAGAGCTGCTCAATCGGGTTTAAGTCAGGAGAACAAGGCGACCAAGTCATGAGACTCTCTCCCTTGATGCCCAGATATGCGAGGAAGGTAGTCGTAGCCTTTGCTGCATGAAATGGAGAATTGTCGTGCATAAAAATTAGTTGACTTAGACGAGGTAAAGGCAGGTCGTCCAGCCAAGGTGACAAATGCTCATCTAAGAACGATATGTATGATTGGCTTGTGAGTTTTACACCCTCTGGCAACGGAAAGGTCCAATTAATTTATCACCTATAGTAACCGCCCAAAACATAACTCCTCTGCCACCTTGTTGACGACGAACGCGATGTGAGATAGCAGCTCCGGTAGGACTCCAAACTTTAGCCCATCCATCCGGACCATCAAGTGTGGCTCTAGCTTCATCTGTGAATAGAACCTGTTGGAAGTCCATTTTCGTGTATTTTTCTGCGCATGCAATACGTTTTCCCTTATGGGTTTTGTTTAAGGGAGACCTGGAAATGGGCTTCACGTTCCTGGCCATCTTATTCAAGACACTGCATCTGGTCTTCCTGGACATCGGAACAACGCCAGCTTTGCCAAAAATGGAGGCGCTAGTGCCATTTGGTTCCCTAATGATCTGTCTGCGTATTTTTCGCATATCGCGAGGGGAAATGCTCCTTCTTGTACCCTTATCTTTCCTTGGTGCAGTGTTGGGCTTCTCCACAAAATAAACCAAGGTTCTCTTATCCCTTCCCAGTTCCGTGGCTAAATCTAGAAGTGTCAGTCCTTCTGCAAGGCCACCTACAACCCTTTGCCTTTCAGTAGCAGTCAAACGTCGATTTGGGGGCATTTTTATAAACCTGCAATAAGGCGAGAAACGGTGAAAATGGCTAACAAATGCATAAATGTCTATAACTTTAGAAATATAGCATAGATTTGCAAAATATTTGGGTATCTTACCTACTTAAGAGCACTCTTTCAGTGTGCAAAATTTCAAACTTGTGCGATTTATATTATTGAAGTTATTAATAATATTATGATCTTCAATAAAGCGAGAAACACAGTTTATATATGAAAGGCAAAGCAAGATATTAAGACACCAATTCACCAAAAAATCTAGAACTGTGTACAACAAGGTAGGCTGCAAAGTGATGAAGTAAAAAATACGACATTACTTCATTTCCAACCTGGTATAATTTGGTTTCAAGTAGCTTTCTTGTTCTTCTCAGGTATTCTTTTTAATCATCATTCTCCTCTGTTGATCTGATGGTTTTTGTTTCCAGAATTCCCAGATATTTATAGATATCGCGATCACCAAGTGCCCTCATCATCTCTCAAATGGATAGTTCTATGTTTTTCGTTTGTTTGGGTTTTCTCTTCTCAAGAAGTGCGCACTTTTCTTTTCCGAATTCTATTCTTATATCCTGGCTAAAATCGAAGTGTGTTTATTTGTATTTTTAGTTACTTTTTCCCAGGAGTTTAAGATCATTTATATACATAAGAAGTGATTTATACTTTTATTTATTTATATCCGTACATTTTTATCTTGCATTGTATCTGTGTATGTTGTTGAGTGACCTCAAACCTATGACAGAATGTAGTGGAAATAGGAAGTCTCCCTGGAAAACCAATCTCTGTATCATTACCCCTAACCGGTGTTACCCTCCAGCTGTCTGTTTCAGTTCTCATTTTCTCATTGCTTTCTCCAGAAAGTTAACGAGTTTTGTTCTGATATCTTTAAGCATTTGATTATCCATGTTTATGGTGTTGTGTCGAGTGCTTTTCTGGAATAAACCCATAATAGGTCATTAGACCAATCTCACGTTTTTCAGCATCCTTTCTGTCTCACATATGATTATTAAGAAAGTGATTTATTATTATTATTATTATTATTATTATTATTATTATTATTATTATTATTATTATTATTATTATTATTATTTCTACTCACTATGAGTTCTCACACAAATCATCGTCAGTGATTGCTCACCGACAACAACTAGTTGTGCTTCCTGGAGTCTGAGTGACAACAAACCTCCCCAGATTTACAGTATTCTTCACCTCTTTTCGATAACCACCGCACATAATCTAGCGGTATCTCTTTTCGATGACCACCGCACATAATCTAGCGGTATCGCAATAGCTTCATAGCATTGAGTATTCGCTGGTAAGGACCATTGGTCTTCTCTGGGATTTGCGTGGCAATGAGCTTCCCCAAGGTCCCAACATTCTCCGCACTTTTCCAGTTGAGCTCTGGTTTGTGCTGTCCCTCCTCAGTCCTATCCTCCTCGATCCTCTACAAATATTTGGTTTGGTTTCAGCCTAGGCCGGATCAGTTGTTTTGTGGGGAGGGGGAGAATAGACGGGGAAAGCTTATGGTGCTTCTTGTAATTTCTGTTCCTTGGTTCATTTTTGGGTGGTATTAGCTGAGGTCTGTGTAATTTATTGAAAGGGGGGGGGGATTATGAAATGATGTTTCGTGCAGTTTCTTGGTTCTTGTTGTGGTGTTCTTTGTGTGGTTTTGTTTTCTACCTGTGGTAAATTCCTTGTGACTAATTACCCTTTGTAGCTTATGTAGGTTGGTTTCCGCATTCAGGGATGTTCCTTAGGATAGAAGCTGTTTTGATCACTGCCGTCATTTGTATGGTTTTGATGGTCCCTTTGATTCCAATTTGTCTCAGTCTTTTCTCGATGTTTTCTGGGGATTGTTCCTAGTGCTTCTATGATTATTGGTGTTATCTTGACTTTGTTTATGTTCCATATTCCTTTCAGTTCTCTGGCTATTTCTGTGTATTTGCTTTGTTTTTCAGTGTCTTTGATCTTCACTCTGTGGCCTGCTGGAACGGCGAAGTTTATGCTTTTACAAGATTTTTTCATTTTTGTCGATTATAATAAAATCAGGTCTCTTTACTTATATGGATTTATCTGTTTGTATATCCATATCCCAGAGGATTTTTGTGTTTTATTATTATTATTATTATTATTATTATTATTATTATTATTATTATTATTATTATTATTATTATTATTATCATCATCATCATCATCATCATTATTATTATTATTATCATTATTATTGTTATTATTATTACTATTATTATTATCATTGTTTATATTATTATTGTTATTATTATCATTATTATTATTGTTCTTGTTATTGTTTACTCACTAGGAGTATAGATCCGTGTCATTGCCAGTGATCGCTCACTGGCAAAAAGATGGGGTATACCTTGGAGTCCAAAAGGCAGCAAGACTCTTCAAATGTTCAGTACTCGTACCCCTCCTGTCAATGCATGGCTGATGCCCTCTTTTCTCGGTATTTCCATCTTCCTAGACCCTTCACAACTTTTTTTAAAGAGGTACCAACGGATATTGGCGACACAACGACGTTTTCTGTTCTTTTTTTTGTGTGTTGTTCGTGGGGGTCAAATAATTGGATTTTTCTCACACATCTACCCTGGCAGTTTCAGTTTGCTTGGATTCGTGTAATCTTCTTTCTGTATCTTTAGTTACGCAGTTTAGTTTCAAATTATCTGTAGTTGATCGATGTCAGGTGATTATGACAGTGGGCTTCAAAAAAGAATTCATAGCAAAAGCCTTTTCCAATTGTTTCAAAGCCAATTCATTCTAGAACTTATCTGATAACAAAAATTTTAAAAATCTTTAACCATAATCCTTCTCAGTTCATAACAATGATGAATCATAAGGATTTTGATAGGAAAAGAACTTTTTAAATATATTTTATAGCTGAATTGTGACAATTAATAATTTGTCTATCTCCTATTGGAAATATTATCATGGAATTTCTGATAAAAGTTTCAAATTATTTTTGTTTTGTTGTTTCGAACTATCGTCTGAAGAAAGAAGTCATAAATCAGAAGCTTTTTTTTATTATATTGGATTTAGAATAAATTGGTTTCGAAATAATTGTAAAGGCGCTTTTTCTGATAATTTCCTTTGAAATAAGCTAAAAACGCTATCGTAAAAATATCTAAAATTTATATTATCTATACCAGAAATAGTATTTGACTTTTTATGTGTTCGTTTGATTCAGTCTTTTGTATTTTGAGTTTACCTGATTATCTTTATTTGGTCAACTTCTTATAATATAATCTAGAATGAATTTTCTTTGAAATTATAACGAAAACATGATTCTGATAATCACTTCTTTTATCATATGAAAGTTCGAAACAACAAAATAAAAATAATTTTAAAACTTCTCATCAGAAATTCCAGCACAAATAATTCTAGTAGACAATAGATAAATTATTAATTGTCATATTTTAGCCTCAAAAGTTATTTTTCAAGTTTCTTTTTCAATCAAAAGTATTCATGGTCCATAGCTAATATAAGCTGGGAAATTGTAAAGTTTTACAAAAGTTTGTTTATTTAGAATTTTATTAATTAGAGAGTCCGATATTTATATTTTTTATTTTTTCAATTATTCCAAAGATGAAAGGGAGACAACTGCCAGTTTATTTAGTGATTAATCATTTCCCTTGAATTATGTTAAATAAATTAATTGAATGATAATCAATAAAAATATTTAAACATTATCTATAGAAAGATACATTCATATGCAATGTTTACTTTTATACTAATAATTTTTAAAATTATACCCATAATATATTAAGGAAATAATTATTGCTAACTAGCTATAATATATCAATAAGAATATATTGTAAACATTTCAAGTTTTTATGCTAATTTATGATTTTCTTAGTTTTACTTTAAATTAATCATATTTTTGGGATGAGGACAAAATGACATAATTTCAGATGTAAAGTTTAGTAGATTAGTTTTAATTTTCCTAAAAGACAATGCTTCGGTTATACAGAGATTACAAAACGTAGAGTCAGGTTCATAGGAGTCAGCTTTTTTAATACCTATCTGATAAAGTAGGGAAGATGTCTATTATTAAGATACTAAATGTCTTCAGAAATAGAAGTTAAATTAAGTGTATCTATCATTATTAAAAGAATCGGTGTGTAAAAAAATATTTTATTTTATTTTAAATGCTTGAATAGCATCCGAATTGCTGCTGCTGCTGTTGTTGTTGTTGTTGTTGTTGTATTCTACAATATTTTTTTAATGTAACTTATTAGTAGCCATTATTTTCAGAAACATTCACCTTTCCAATACTCTGTAAATGACGTAAAAATGTTGCAAGTGTCTGAGACATTTGTTTGACACTTTGACGTGGATTTTTCCCAACAAGTGCTTGTAATTATTCGTTGTCAGAATTACAAGACCGTCCTCTACCTTCTTCATCGTCAATGCTCTCATCTCCACAACGGAATAAGTGGCCATTATATATTGCAAGTATTTATTGTGCCAATGTATTATTATTTTTATTCATTTAGTATTTTTTAAGTATTTATCTTTTACGCTATTTCAGGGACCGAAGAATATGATATAATTATTGTATTTTTATCAATTTAGTATGTTTGAGTATTTATGTATTAGGCTATTTTAGGGACCGTATAATATGATATCATTATTGTATTTTTATCAATTTAGTAGTTTTAAGTATTTATGTTTAAGGCTATTTTAGGGAGCGTACAATATGATATCGTAATTGATATTTAGTATGTTTTATGCTATTTTAAAGACTGTAGAATATGATATCCTAATTGCATTTTTATTAATTTAGTATTTTTTAAGTATTTATGTTTTAGGCTATTTTAGGGACCGTATAATATGATATCATTATTGTATTTTTATCAATTTTGTATTTTTTGAGAAGGAGTTAATTTATTGCTAATCGCTGCCGAGGCATTTTTTGTCGGCCAGAGTGCTCAAATTCTCGGGCACTGGCTTTTCGAATCCCACTTTCCGACCTTGTGTCACATCTTACCGCTGTGGGATGTAGATAAATAAATTGTACACAAGCTCTTGCCACATAAAAAGGTGAAGGTCATGTTTTGGCATGTTCATCATTAGGGGTCTTCTATACTTCAAAAATACTTTCTATCTGAAAAATGTTACGAATTATTACTGAGAACACATTAATTATTATATATGTTAACATTTACCAGAAATAAACAAATTCTGTATTAAAACGGCCTTTTTTTAAAACAGCGCTTCAGGCGGCGATTATTTATGTAACGACTGCATATATCTGTTTATTTTCTTACTAATAATTTTGAGTTATTTTGCCAGTCTAAATGCAGCGAGCAGCTATTGAACCCCTAAAAAATGGTAGTGTTCGTCATCGTATAATTGATGGGTTGGCATCCATTTCTATCTTTTGGGGTAACTAATAATTTCCTTTTGGTCTGTAGTGTTCTTTCTTTTTCCATATTCAGACTTCTTCTGATCTCCGTTTGTAATTAATATTATTGTTCTTGCGGCCATTACGATCCTTGTTATAATTATCACTTCCTTACTGTTATTACTGTTGTTGTATTGCCATTTCGCTTCTAACCAAACCGGGGATTTTTCTGTCCTTTTATATTCAGTTTTTATTTGTTTGTTTGTTTGTTTTTCTAAAGATGGGTGTCCCTGTCTTAATTATTTCTCGTTGCACTAAACACAGCAAGCCACGCGCCACAACACTGGCCTCGGCTATCCACGCGACACTCTTGCGTATCTTTCTTGTCTTTTGCCTCTAGATGATACAGGAAACAAATAAAAAGCGTACGGGAATCTGTGTGTTTGTTGTGACGCAGAGAGAGAAAGAGAGAAAGAGAGAAAGAGAGCGGGAGAGAAAGAGAGAAAGAGAGCGGGAGAGAAAGAGAGAAAGAGAGCGGGAGAGAAAGAGAGAAAGATGAGGAAGAGAGAGAGAGAGACACACACACACGCACACACACACACACACACACACACACACGCACAACCAGAAAGAGACATAGAGGTTACGGGCAGCTAGAGCGACCGACAGACAGAGAGCAGTGTCGTTTATACCGGAAGTTCCAGAGGCAAAACAGGGCAAATAATAATAATAATAATAAATAAAAAATGTTTTCGTCTCGTTAACCTATAACAAACAGATATTTTTTTCGTTCTCCCTTTTTTTCTGTGACATCTTGTTTTGTCATAATTGTTCGGACTGGCTTGAGATGACAGAGGCTAAAGATTTCAGTCGAAAAAAAAACAACAATAACTAAGTTCGCAGGAAATAATAATAATAATAATAATAATAATAATAATAATAATAATAATAATAATAATAATAATAATAATAATAATAATAATAATAATAATAATAATGATGATGATGATGATGAGAAGAAGAAGAAATGATAAATTTCACTATAGAACAAATAGAAAACAATATTGCACTTTTATTTTGTGAAACCATCTATCATTTTAATTTTTTTAATGCATATATATATGTATATATATATATATATATATATATATATATATATATATATATATATATATATATATAAGGTTAATACAACAAAAGATATAAGAGGCAACTAACATCTTTAATTAGGGAACACACGGATAAAAATAAAGCTCAATATACTGGATAGAGAATTAATAGCAATAGATACAGTGAAAGAATAGAATAAGGTACGAATCAAATTTTATTACAGTTCAATGTTCAGGCAAAGTTCTTTAAAGTCCTTAACTCATGAGTTTTCAAAGAAAATCTTCTCCTCAGAGGACCATTACTGCAATGACATTACTGCAGGTAATAAAAATTAAATTTTGAAAATACATAAAAAATTATATATAAAGATACATAAAGGTATATAAAACATCAAATGTGTCCATCCTGAAAAAAATCAAACTCTTATAACACAGGATCTAGTTATTGCGGTCTATGCAATTCATAGGCCGTGATGATGGCTATATCACCTAAACGTTTAAATTTAATCGACTCTAGAAATGAATTAGTTTCCAAATGTCTCCCACAGGAGGAAATTCAAGTATGCACAATTCAGCCCACCACCAAACCCACCGTTGCTGTTTGAGTGAGTGTCGGGACTGGCTTCGGAGTATC
The DNA here is from genome assembly GCA_963556195.1 of Sepiola atlantica. Classification (NCBI taxonomy): domain Eukaryota; kingdom Metazoa; phylum Mollusca; class Cephalopoda; order Sepiida; family Sepiolidae; genus Sepiola; species Sepiola atlantica. The sequence continues at coordinate 30,415,398 of OY744527.1, read as the reverse complement.
CAGTTTTGGAGTTGTGGGTGTTAAATCTTCCCTGCCTAAAAGGTTTAGACATTGAATATGCCTAAATATCTCTTTAAATCTCCTTTTAAAAAAATTTAAGTTGCAAAAGTCTCGATTTTTTAATTTTTTAATTTTTAAATTATTAAATTTTTAAATTATTAAGTTGCAGAGGTCTAGATTTTTGCATTTTTAAAGTTTTAAATTATTAAATTCTAAATGTGTTAACTTCTTAATTATTAATTTCATAAATCTTCTCTAATTATATGATAGAGTTGGATGTGTAAATTTGGTTTATATACTCAAAGCAGAGATCAAGTAGTAAATTTGGGGGAGAAGACTCTGACCTAAATTTACAAATCCGTCTCTGTGACCCAGACTTTTAATATTCAAATATATACATAATTGACTTGACCCAGACATATAACATCCGGTATACATATAACTGAATCTACACATCCCTCAATGTGTGGGCGTTTTCCCTGTTAACTGAAGGCATGTAACATCCGTTTGTGCGCGCAGTTTGAATCATATGATATTCATTCACGTTCGTTCGGTTGTCTTATCAAGAAGTGTTCGTTTTCGGATCTCTTACGCGGTCTACTCGGCTTGCGCGAGCTTAATTACCTTTGAATATAATTTGTTTCTTTGGAGTAATTTTTATCGGACCCGGAAGAAAAAATTGCCGAATACATCAGGTCAGTTTAATTTTATTAGAATTGGATTTAGCAGAGCTTGCATACAACCAGGAAGTTATGGTTTGCATGACTCTATTAGCTCTTAATAACCCTGAATTTGGACATCATAATATTCAACACCAAGTGAGTTTTCTGAACTTTTCATATGATTTGGTTTTTTCTATCGTTTTCTTATCGTTTTATTAATTTGCATACACCTTAAATATACTTTTCACTGCTATCTACTGCATCGATAGCCAACGAATTTCCCGCCTGATAACTTTTTGCATTTTTGGACCACCATTCACCACTTGGATTATTTCTTAATCAACCTCTTTGATATCTTGTCTGTGGCTATTTTAAACTTGTTGACATGAATGAACTGTATAGGTTTACAAAAAAGTATGTTTTGGCCGATATATTTTATGTTTTATATACCTATATGTATTTTTATATATATTTTTTATATATTTTCAAAGTTTAATTTTTATTACCTGCAGTAATGTCATTGCGGTAATGGTCCTCTGAGGAGAAGATTTTCTTTGAAAACTCATTAATTAAGGACTTTAAAGTACTTTGCCTGAAAATTGAACTGTAATAAAATTTGATTCGCACCTTATTTTATTCTTTCACTTCATCTATTGCTATATATATATATATATATATATATATATATATATATATATATATATATATATATATTGAAGAGTTTGAGGTACCTACTAAACACCATCCTCGAGTATCTTCGGTCTGTGTGTGCTAGTTTAGCCGCACGAAAAAGTTGTGGTGCAGCGATATATCTGATTTATCTTCACATATTATACTTACACTTATCATCATTTTTGTATGTGAGCATCTATGTGTAAATTTGTATATGCAAGTATGCATATACAAATTTATATATATAAAAACGTATGTACATTTGAATCGTTATAACTTGTTCAATTTACTGATTTTGACTTGCAAACGAGATAAAAGACGAGAAGAGTGAAACTACACATTTAAAATTACTGACAGTAAAATTAACAAAAGTATTGATTTGACACGTTTGTTTGTTGGTTTTTTGTTGGGCTTTTTAAAGACAATGTTGTAAGTGGGATACCTAAAACTATTGCTGAAAGATGAGAGTAATAATTTATGAGGAATATGCTCAAGTAAATGTTGCAGGGCGTTTGCAAGTCCATTTATTCACGATATGAAAAGTGATTGAGTTGTGATTAGAGTTAGGGTTCATCATATGAACATTCTGAAATTATCCCTTTACGTTTAGAAAAGTTAATGTTCTACGATTTTGTAAATTTTATGGTCAATATTTTTAATGTGTATTATCACTTTTCTACTTTTCTATCAATCTTGTCTGCAAGTCAAAATAAGTAAATTGAACGAGTTATAAAAATTCAAAAGGTGCAGATATGTTTTCGAAACACCCTATATATACATTAAGGCAGCAGTGGAAAAGGGGAGGCAAATTAACTAACACTCTCACCCCTCTCTTTTGGGGCAGAACTGCATCCCGCTTGCAACTACTTTTACAACGAGTCTCGCTTTCAGCATTTATTTTGGTGAAATATTTCGTATTATTAGAAACTCCCTGTCCCTACCCGGTCTTGCCCGGGAGTGTTTTTTAATTTCATTAACAATTATGTGATTGAGATACGGTTTCTTTGCTGCAAAAAAAATGTCTGAATAAATGTGAAAAAATCGTGCGTCCTCTTTTTAAAAAAAAAAGTCAACAGTCTCCAACGCCGTAAAATTAAAATGTCGATCGTATTTCCAAATAGAAATAAATATAAAAAAGAAGGGAATCGAACTCAGATCATATGGAAATGATATTTTGTAAGTAGATAAAATAATATTTGATTAAAATAAATCGCTTATAAAAAATGTCGGAGAATGGAGGGCATTAGCGGTGATATTCGGGACAATGACTCTAATTAGATTTCTTCCAGGTTTCCTCACGGTGTTATTAGTATCAAAAAGAGAACTTAGGACTGTGAGGGGGCAACGTCTCCCACTCTATGATATTAGTAATCAAAACAAAACAAAACTGTTGATCCGATTAAATATGACATCAGATGAAATTGATTGGAGCAGGAATTTTTCTTTTTAAGAACACATACTCATATTAGCCAAAAATGTCTGACGAAAACGTTTTTTTATATCTCTTATGTTAACAATAAGAAATAGGGGAAAATCGTCTATATATAAGATTGGTGGATATATTGAAAGGGGATTGTCAGTTTATTTCATGCTATCACTCCGGACCATCATATAAAGCATTCAGTTATAGATAGTAAACATGTTTTAGTTACAGGAGTCTATATTAACCTAAAAATTTTACGTTTCTCCCCCTCTCCAAGACACTAGCCCAGTCTAACAATACTAAACCAGCAGTTACATTTTCATAAACTTTATTTTATCTCAAACGTGGCAGATTGCCACTGAGACGTAAGGTACTACTGTGCTTAGGGGTCAGATTTATAGTGAGCATCTTAAGTGGGGAGTTGTGCAGCAAAATGTTTGACAAATGAGATACACGTCAGATCTTAGTATCCTACCCTAGTCTTTTTCACTTGTTCATTTTCGCATTCGTTGTGTCCTGGCTCCTTCTCCACTCACTGTTGATATTTGGTTCATATCTATAAGACATTTATGATAGCCATGTGAACGTAACTCATTTAAATTCACAGTCTCTCTCTATATAACCAATATTTGTTGTGTATTATTAGACTGGGCTAGTGTAGAGAAGAGATATAGAAAGGTGGCAGCTTAATTCAACCATACATCAGCTATAACCGTCGGATTTACCAGATAGATGAGCATAGAAAATCTCATGGTGAAGGATCCAATCCTGAAACATTTTGCTAACAAAGACAGACAGTTGATCAGATTCAGCTCATAACTAGACAACCAGTGATCCGTTGGGTCAACGTTGATACATTGTACATTAGTGTAAACATTTGTACATTAGTGTAAACATTTGTACATTAGTGTAAACAGATTAGCAATAAATAATTTCTTTTAAAAGTTAGAAATTAAAGTTGCAGCCTGCTTTTAGTGTAAAGGAAATTAGCGATATTTTTGCGAATAATGTCTAAAATGCCAGTTACAACAAACATAAACACCCTGTTTTAAATGCTGCTATTGAATAAAATATTATTTACGTCACCCAAACAAAATTCTTGTTGCCAAGGTGACTGACCAGACAGAATACTGTTTATGGGTTGACCTATTATTAACGTTATTTTATTTATTTGCATAATCGTCTCGCTATCATCCTCTTGTGTTTTTTCTACTACTAACTCCTCCCTCTGGTATCCTTTCCCCACCAGTTCTGGTCTTATTCGCCCTTCTTTCCACCATCTAATACGATGGGACAGAAGACGTATGAATTAATCGTCAGTTTTATTGACGAATGACACACCGTTCTAAACTCTAAATCAAAATGACGAATCCTTTTGTAAAAAAATTATTTAAACGTAACTGCATTAGAAAAAACATTATTTAAACGTAAGTGCATTAGAAAAAACATTATTTAAACGTAAGTGCAATAGAAAAAACATTATTTA
>OY744527.1:30366155-30406155 GCA_963556195.1 Sepiola atlantica | reverse complement strand
TTGTAAGTTTATTTCACTTAGTGCTAGAATATCCGAGGCGTTTACTAGGAGAAGCGTTTCTATCTCATTGGTATTTGTTCTAAGCCCCCGGATATTTGTGAATGCTCGCTTTAAGGGAGAAAATGTTTTTATGATGGATGTCTGGTTTAGTTTGTTTCTTTTTCTTTGTACTGCCATTTTGGTTTTAGATAGAGTGGATAGGGCAAATTAGGTGCATGTTTGGTGTCAATAAGCTCACACAACAAGACAATTAGTCTCCGGCTAGTAAGATGAGACTATGGCATATATATATATATATATATATATATATATATATATATATATATATATATATATATATATATATATGATACACGAGAACACATCTCTGTTTGTGTGCATGTCTGTACCTAAAATCGAAGGCATACTAGGGAGTGCACCATAAATATAAAAATGTATTCACAATTTGCATGTTAACATAATGGAAGAAGTTCTACGTCTCTAGCTACCCCTTAAAGTAGGTAATGCATTTTTCAAACATGTTACACAATTAAATTGATCTATTTATAAGTGTTAGTTTAAGAGTATTAACGTATATCTGAATAGCTCAGTGGGTAAGATATCTGGCTGACAACATCAAGGTTAGTGCTAAAGTAAATTCGTCTTAATATGCTGTTGCATATGTTGTTATCTAACACTCTAACCCGGCCAATGAAAACATGAAAATAAATCGGCATCTTTCTTCTTACGCGTAAAAAAACATAGTATATATAACAATAATAAATAATTTAAAATAGCTTACCTTACTAGAGTTCCACAGTAAATCCGATCGACAAAGTGTATTCCTATCTCACACGTTTGTATATATTTTAATGAGAGCTCCAACTGACCAGGATCGAATTTAACGTTACATTTCCAACGTCTATTTAAAACATTTATTTGGCGTTAAGTTATTTTTACTTATGGCTTAAGAATTTATTAACTTTGTAAGTCAGACTTATTCTTTTTTGTTATGAATTGCATTTAACTAAAATATCAATATTAAAACTTGTTCACGTTCCAAACATGAAATGCTACGAATATATTGATATAGAGTTATACTTATTCGTGATTAAAATTGCATTATTTGTTTTTCTATTTAAATTATTAATAATTTTGACGACAAGTAATGAATAATAAATGCGGCCGGTAACGAAACATCAGATCATTCTGTTATTCGGTCAATTCTGGAATGTCTAAAAAAATCTCTGGAATAGCCAATAAAATCGCCGCAAAAGCAGTAGGGAGCGACTAATATATATCGGTCGTAAACGTATAGCAAGAAAGAGTTAATAGTAAGTTAGAAGAAATGAAATAATGATGGCAATATTTAAAAAAGTTACCTGAAGTGGTGCTCATGGTGCTGGTGGCAGTAAATTGTGAGTAAAAGTTACTTCGACTTTCAATCTATTCCATTTATTTTGTTTAATCAAGTATACACATAACAAAGCAATTATTTGTGCGTTTTAGGAATATATATATATATATATATATATATATATATATATATATATATATATATACATTTGTAGTCGTCACGTAAGTAGTATCGACTATGAACGGAGAAAACCGAATAATGTTCCGACTTTTTACCGAAAGATACAAATAAAAAAGCGCTGTACTTATTTTACCATTCAGCTATGTTTCAATCAATTAGAAAAACCAAATTCCGACTTTTTACGAAATTTTTTGGATTGCTTTTGCAATTTTTTATTTGGTATGAAGTTTTTGAACATTTTTTCATTTGCCTTGACTAGAAATAAAAGCAATATTTGTTGTTTTATTATATCCCGAAATAACCCAAAAACTGACTCCCCCACCACCAAAAAAAGAAGTAACGATACCTCTACACTGTACGAATCGGACTAAAACCTAAAACTTAGGTTAGGGTTTGTTTAGGTTTAGTTTAGGGGTAGGGTAAAAAAAAAAACAGTTCGTATTGCGTATAAGTACTGAAACAACGTTACAGAATACCCTTGAATACAAGAGAAAATCAACAGTTTCTTTCGTTAAATAACCGTTGCTGCACCAAAAAGAAAACAACAACAAAAAACGCTAATAATACATTCAGTTTGTTCGGTGAAGTTCGTTAACGTTCGCTAGTCTCGGAAGTCTCTTGCGAAACTCGGCATTCATGACGTAACTATTAAACTTCTCTTGGATACCTATTCCTAAAAAATACCCACAAATCTTGAAAATAAAGGGGAATTAATTTTGAATAAGTTATTTCCTATTCATCTCCGAGAAGTAAAACTTGAATTAATTTAACCGTATTAGAAATACATTTAAAATAACTTCGCGTATTTGCTTTTTTGTTTCGGTTAGTTGTTGCGGTTTATACAAAAAGTTTTACCTCGCGTGTGACAACGGTAGAAAATCAATTTTTTTTTTTATAAAATAAATTACCTTTTACTCCCCCGGGTAACGCTAGGTAGCCTTGCTAGTTATTAATATCGTTGGTTATTGTATCAATATTGGTTGTTTTGTCTATTTCACCAGCTCCACGGAGTGTTAATTTCCGCAAGACTAAACAACCGATTTAATATTTTAATTTGAAATGTTTAAGTTAATTTTGGGGAAGAATCCAAGTATTATTATGGAAGTCGCTTCAGACAAGGCATGAAGTCACTTCTTGTTAAGAGCTAATCATGATAATAAAAAGGGAGAGGAAGGTAAAATCACTTCAAAACAAACCAAGCCGGAAAGAAAACCCACTACCAGCCTTCGATATCCTGGACTCCAAAAAGGCTAGAACAAGGGTAAGCCCGTCAAGAGCCCGACAGGGAAGGACAGGGTTACAAGGCTGGCTGATGAAAAGTCCCCTCATAAATTTGTAAATACTTATGTCCTAGTTGATGTACGAACTCATAACTTCAGCCAGTAAGTACGGCACGCTAATCAATTGATCCACCCGGTGGGTGTTCTTGAAAGATACTAAAAATGTCTGCTTTTTAGGCTACATGATATTTTTTAATGTTGCGCAATGATTTTAAATCTCGATTACAGTCAAACTTCCGTTTATGAACGTTTCGGAACTGGAACAATTCGGATTTCGAACAAAAAATTCAAGCCGGATATTTCTTAGTTTTCTAACAAAATTTCGATGCCCCAACCACGCCGACAACAACCGAAGCATATGAAGCTGATGAAACGTTAACAATTCTGTGCATGGCTCACACTACTGGGGTCTTAAATTCAGATCTGGGCTTTTAAAAATCAATCTGGGTTTTAAAAAATCAATCTGGGTTTTAAAAAAGCAATCTGGGTTTTGAAAAAACAATCTGGGTTTTAAAAAAGCAATCTGGGTTTTAAAAAAGCAATCTGGGTTTTAAAAAATCAATCTGGGTTTTAAAAAATCAATCTGGGTTTTAAAAAAGCAATCTGGCTTTTAAAAAGCAGTCTGGGTTTTAAAAAATAAATCTGGGTTTAAAAAAAGCAATCTGGGTGTTAAAAAAGCAATCTTGGTTTTAAAAAAGCAATCTGGGTTTTAAAACATAAATCTGGGTTTTAAAAAAGCAATCTGGCTTTTAAAAAGCAATCTGGGTTTTAAAAAATAAATCTGGGTTTAAAAAAAGCAATCTGGATTTTAAAAAAGCAATCTGGGTTTTAAAAGAGCAATCTGGGTTTTAAAAAATAAATCTGGGTTTTAAAAAAGCAATCTGGGTTTTAAAAAAAAGCAATCTGGGTTTTAAAATTTTTAATCTTGTTTTTTTTTCCTTAGGAATTATATTTTTAAATACCTGCTAAATTAAAAATATATATGGTACACAATGTAGTAAAATGGTCTAAATATACACTAAAATAGATGTAATTCTTAAAATGTTCACAGTCAATATATTTTTACGTAATACGGTTTTATATAATACATTATACTTAGTATTGAAAACAATATTATAACTAGTGCTTAGTAATGCTGTATATTAACCCATTAAATACATAAAAATACACTGTATGTAAGAATTAACATTTTTTTTACATTATCTTAGGAAAATATGATTCGGTTTTCGAACAGTTTTTCCGGACGAATTATGTTCGAAAACCGAGGTTCCACTGTATTTTCATTGAAAGTATCAATTTTTGTTCTCTTTAATAGCGAGGCAGAATTAAATACGGCCGTTGATTATTTTATTTCGAAGTGCTTTTCTGGTTCACTCTAAAGTAAGGCAGAAATAAACGCCAACATTTGTTTGTCCAATGCTCGCATCTCTCTTTAATGGCGACAGAAAAATTCCCAACGCCCCAAATCGTTGAAATAGCAATGGATGGCTTCGGATTAATTGAACGCAAAAAAATCACTTCAAATGCTCCTCCGTTAAAATTGATCTCTCTTTGATGATTAGAGGGAGAGAACCAAAAAGAGAAAAATCAAGGGAGATAATTCAGTCTCTTTTTATTAGATTTCACATTTTTATTTTTTTATTTTTAGATGAGTCATCGGTCGGTCGGTCCGTCACATTTCAGTTTGAAACAGCATGTTAATCACCAAACACGCAGATTGAATGGACGCGCCTTATTTTAGATACGTCCGAGCATATCTATGCCTGACTGTCACTATTTACTTCGGCTCCCCACGGGGGCAGAGTAGGACACAAGGTAGATTTTTGATGTGGTGAAAATCCAGGTCCTCAAAAAATGAATACTCTGGATTGAGAAAAACTTAAAATTACCAAATTCTAGAAGGATCTACCTTCCACTGAAAAGATGAAGTATAGTATCAGAACAGATACCACACTTTATTCCTAACCAAAAAGTCAAGAATAATGTATGTATGTCGTTAGGTATGTCACGCTTAAATTTTGAATCGTATTTTGCAGTCTTTTCGACTTATGTTCGAAACAGCATATTCCAGCTCTCCCAAAAGAGCACTCTTAATTGAGACAAAATCAAAGGTGCCTTCGTCTAGAAGGATTTTTTTCCACTGACCGAGAACAGTAAATATGAACTTTACTGTCAAAAGAGGCTAGAATAATGTTTGGTTGTCGTTACATTTTTAATAGCATTATTTGCTACTCTCTTTGACTTATGTTTGAAATAGCATTGCGACGGTCGATCACGCTTAAGTTTGAAATCACATTTCCCTAGTCATATGCGCAGTTTGAATAGACGTGTCTTAGTTGAGATGCGCCCTCACATATGTATGAAAAGCTTCGTCTGTCACGCTTAAGTTTGTAAAAGAATTCGCGTCGGTCTGTCAGTTAGGAATAGCATTTTCGTTACACTCAGATTTAAAATAGAATTTTCATCTCTAAACGCGCCAAGTGAGTGGACGCATCTCAAAAATATCCGTTCATGTTATTAGATGCGTCCTTGCATATCGATGAGAGACGTTTGTCAGTCGGTCGGTTGGTTGATCAATCGGTTGTTCTGTCACGCTTCATTTTGAAATAGAATTTTCATCGTAAAACACGAAGAATTAATGAGTGTGGTGTATTATAGATACGCCCAAGCTTCCCCTTCCGACGTTCTGTCCGTCAAAGGGTAATAATAGTATTTTCGTTAGTCTGTCACAATTAAACATTGTTAGCATTTGTTAGTCTGTCATGTTTATGTTTGACAGAGGATGTTTAGGTGCGTCTAAGCATTTTTACGAGCGATTCTGTCCTTCAGTCTGCCACACTTCAGTTTGAAAAAGCATATTCACTTTCTTAGACACATCTAAAGAATGTCCGTTTTTCCAAAGTCTGGCAGAATGAAGCGGTGCGTAAATGTGGTTCAAAATGCGAGCTAACAATCGGGAAACTGTGCATGCAGCAGCATTGCAGGTTCATGCACAGTTTCCAGATTGTTCGTAATAATTGTGCCGAAGATATGAAAGTAACATTTTTTTTAATTTTATCAACTTTCTTCTGCTTTTCTTTTTTCTACCATAGTTAATGGACGAGGAAATGTGCGTATGATTGTCTGACTTGAGGCTGCCCGTTACTTATATAATGTTATATCAGCAATGATAAACATATATATATATATATATATATATATATATATATATATATATATATATATATATATATATATATAACGAACAATATCTAAAAGAATTACCCTCTCGGCATGCCCTGGCATTTCCGTTCTTCTCAAAACCGCCTATTACAATTTAGCGGATAACGTCACACCAACCCAAGGACGTCTTATCTATAAACAAAAGTAAAAGTTTGTTTATTTCATAAAAAAAAGTAAAAATATATCTCTGATGATGGAGGATTCCTCCGGAGTTAATTTGAAAAAAAAAAAATTGTCACGCATTTTAAAAAGGGCTTTTATCGTCATTATATATATATATATATATATATATATATATATATATATATATATATATATATATATATATATATTAATATTAAATAAAGTGTTACCACAACATCCGGACCAAGGTTTCAGATCCGAGAAAATCGGACCTTCATCAGCGGAGTCGTATAGCTTAATGAGTGAGAACAACCGCCAGGAATTTCAAAATATTACCCGTTGGAAAGATGGAACACTTTCAGATTTAAAATTGTCACGTGCGTGGAATATACGTGGTCAGTTATGGAAAAGTTTGAGATCAAAACAACAGCGACGTTGCTTTTTCTTTAATTATCTGGTTAATTTTACTTTTGCATTAATAATTGAGCACTCTGCTGGGAAACTCTCCCAATTAAGAAATACGATATATATATATATATATATATATATATATATATATATATATATATATATATATATATATATATATCTGCCTAGTCCAATCTATCTATGATGCAGACAACCCACAACGACTTGCTTTCGCATATTGGGTTATAGAAAATTAGTTGGTGTTAAAAGATGTACTGTGGTCAGACCAGGCTTATTTCTCGCTTGACGGCTTGCTTAACCGCCACAACTGTGTAATTTGGAGCTTTGAAGCTCCAAAAACGTTTTTATCTAAAAATCTGCATCCAGAAAAGTTTAGTGTGTGGATCGAAATTTAGTGCTCAATATCAATTGCAACAATTTTTCATCGACTTGACAATTGATCGAGTTGAATTATTGTTACAAAACCCATTAACTCTACTTTGTTTTAATTACATTTAGTTTCATTTCATATGATTTGATATACATTTAATAAAGACTTTATAATGTGTGTGCATTTTGACTCACCTTGTATATATATATATATATGATTATTTTTATTTACACAGACATGTACAAAATCTGCGACACTGGCATGTCAATGTTATCGATCAACAGTTATTATAAACTGAGGTCTCATCAGGCAGAGTTAGAATCCGATCTTAACCTCAGATCATATTTGGAGAGAATCCAAATTAGTTCTCTCCAAATATGATCTGAGGTAAAGATCGGATTCTAACTCTGGCTGATGAGACCTCAGTTTATAATAACTGTTGATCGATAACATCGACATGCCAGTGTCGCAGATTTTGTACATGTCTGTGTAAATAAAAATAATCATATATAAAGCTCTATTTGATATTGAGCACTTTTTATAAACCCGGTTGAAATTCTTTGGATTACTACCCTGTGGATGTTTTTACCTGGATTATTACCATTATATATATATATATATATATATATATATATATATATATATATATATATATATATATATATATATATATGTGTGTGTGGGGGTGTATATATGTATATATATGTATATTATATATATATATATATATATATATAATATATATATATATATATATATATATATATATATATATTAATGCTTTTCCCCGTATACTTCTGTTGTAAGATATTATTGTAGACAATAGATAACAAAAAATAACAAGTTAATTAAACATCGCTGTAACTCATCGATTTGTTGATTAGATCCCATCGGTGGATTAGACTTTTTTTTAAGTATGGTACATACATATATTGTAAAATATATAGTTTTTTCTTTCTTTTATTACTTTCCAATTGCGGGACTGGAAATTTTCGGTAACAATTTTCGCTCCTCTCAACCAAATATGAAATTGTGAAAATCCTAAAAGACATATGCAACGTCATTCTTGCACGTGTTTTTTTTTTTGTTTAGAAAATTCCGTTATTTAAATATATATATATATATTTCATGGGCATTATCAACTGTTGTTCGAGATTTGCTATATGCAGACGACGTGGATCTCGTAGCTCACTCACCAAATAATATGCAGAATATCATGGGATGTAGAATATGCGTCTGGATACGACAAAGGCTGTTTTTGCCCCTGGCAACCTGTATTAGGAACCTGATATATTTCTTTTTTTGCCACAAACTGTCTGTAATTGTCCTATTTATGTATCTGGCTAGTGTTATTTCGAGGAACGGGTCGTTGAATGCTAAGATAAGCAGACGTATTAAACACACTGGTTTGTATTTTGGTCAGTTGGAAAGGCTGGAAACTATGATCTCTGTGTATGAGGCTTGTGGTTTATCAACTTTGTTATATGTTCATGAGACATGAAGACATGGATCACTGACAGAGCTCATATTCACCTGCTAAAGCGTTTCTATAAAATTTGCCAGAGACACTTGTTTAACATCCGTTAGGATAGCTTTACTCCTGACATCAAAGTGTTGCAGCAAGCTGCTGTTCCACGCATTGGGTGTTGTATTAGAAATCACAGACATCTTGTTCGTCTTATTGATGACAGACTGCTTAAGCAGGTGATTTATGGGGAACTAATTCGGAATACTCGCCCACGGCACAAACCGTGTAAGCGATTCAAAGATTGTCTCAAAGACTGAAGTGCTTTGGAATTTATGTTCGCAGATGGAAAGAGATGCCTGTAGATAGTTCAAGGTGGAGAAAAGCGATTTGTGAAGGCATAAAGCTTTTTGAAACAATAAAAAAATAGGACAAAACATCAGCAGCTGAGGAGAGTAGTGAGGAAGAGACGGAATGTAACACCTCCAGCACATGGAGGAAATATGGAACAGCGAACATGCCAAACAAAAGGTATGAATGAGACGAATGGATGGAAATCCTCCACAACCAATACAGATGAATAAAAGAATTGAATCTCTCTCTGAAAAAAAAACTGTTTCCGGGTTTTGTCTCCTGCATGAGAACAAAGTGTGTCCATAGAACAAAGGCCACCAGAATCGATCACGGCCAAAGACGTAATGAAACCCACAGCACAGATATCGACGACGACCAGAAGACGAAGAAAAAATAATAAGGTAACTTTTTGTGTACAATTGAACATTTTCGGGTCCTAATTTGATAAAGTGAAAAGAAAATCTGTGACAATTAAAAAAAAAAGAAAAGTATGTTTTAAAAATAAAAAAAGTTAAAATAAGTTGTTTAAAAAGAAAAAGTGTTTGATGTAATTTAAAGAGTGAACAGAGTAAAGTGTGACGGTTATATACATTTATATAGTTACGAGAAAAAAGTTAAGAACGATTATGAAAGAGTAAAATGTTGAAGCGTTGTTAAAAACTGTTGCTTATTCATGCCCCTGTGAAAGATATTAAGAACTTTAAATCGATTTTATGAGACGAGCCTTGGTCGGCGCTTCCAATGGCGTTTTCGTATTATTTCGACTTTTGTATTTATGGTGTTGATGGTAGTTCATAAGTGTGACGCATATTACTACTAATAAATAATAAGATAATATAACACAAATCGCAATAATAACATGACAATACTTTTCTCTGGAATCGGAACAGGGCCGAATCAAGACAGACAACTTTGTTCGTACAGATGTATAGTTTTATGACAATGATGAACAATGAAAGGGACTATCTTAACACTTTTTGCTACTAATTTTGTTCATATTTTTTAAGTTACATTTAATTATTATGTATACTTTGATCACAAATGTATTAATTAAAACCAAATTGTTATAAAAGTATAATTAATTTTGTTAGGTAATGAACTATAACTATTTTTCGTTAAGGTAATGATGTTTTAATTAATAATTAATTTAATTAAAAAGTAGCTTCCAAAACCTTCAATTTTTTAATAACAAATGGGTTCGAGAGTTTACATTCTTAAAAAAATATGTTCAGATTTTGAAATGTCACGAAGTAATTCATTTCTTTTTTGTCCAACTTTTAAAAGCTTTCAAAAGTGTCTTGTTTACGGATAAACCGAAATGTATTCTGGTGAATTTAATTATATATTTTAAATATGATTTTCGAAATTTTATTTTATCTTACGTTATTTCATGTTTATAGTTAGTAAATATTCGATTTATAATCAAAAACGTTACATAGATGCGATAATCATTCAAAGACGCACACGTCTAGAGACACAAGAGAAGGGGTCACACGATTTGTGACTGAGATAGGAATATTTACTGACAACATCACGCTCTACTCTCGTCATGTGGGCAAAACCGACGCGCACATATCTGAGGCAATGGCTGAATCCTTAGAAAATATAGGTAAAAAAATGGATGGTAACTTTTAATGCCGCAAAGACAAAGCTACTTTCCTTCAATAACTACAAGAAACCTATTCAACCACCGATTGTCATGGCAAATAGCACTCTGTCTAAGAGGTCATCATTCAAACTCCTCGACCTAACATTCACAGATAACATGAATTTGAATAAATACATTGAAAACATTGCCAGGGCTGCTGCAAAGAAGGTGGGATCCCTCTACCGCGCCAGTAAACTTCTCACACTTGGCATTATCCTATATATCTACAAAGCCCCCATCCGCCCATGCATGGAGTATTGCTGCCACATATGGGCTGGTGCATCATCCGCTAGTCTATCTCTCTTAGACAATGTCGAAAAAAGAGTTGCTAACTTGATAGGTCCTTCACTATCCACCAAGCTCCAGCCTCTGTCCCATCGCTGCAATGTTGCTTCCTTGTGCCTGTTTTACAAGTACTTCAATGGATTGTGCTCTGATGAGGCTGTTGCTCTGGTACCCTCACGATGTAAATTCACTAGATCAACCCGACAATCTGCAAATCCCATCCATACACTGTGGAGGTCCCAAGATGCCGAAGAGCTTTCTAGTCCCAAAGCTTCTTTCCTCGTGCTGCTGGGCTCTGGAACTCCCTCCCTTCTCCCTGCTTTCCTGGCGTTACTGACATGCAGAAATTTAAAACTAATGTAAACATACATCTCGCTGCGCAGCTCCTAATTTAGGTTGTCCCCCCCCCCCCAAAAAAAAAACTTTTACCCTTTTTTTCTCAGTAGCCCCTTACGTCTACAGTGGCGGCCTTCCTTGATTGGGGTGAACTAATCATAAAAAAATTTAAAAATTACGAAGAAAATGGTTTGTGTTTATTTATTTATTTGGAGAACAATAGTTAGTTCGTTGATATGACTTAGGCGCATCAGAAAATGTATTATTGATTTTTGTTGTTGTTTAGAATAGCGAAATGTTGTATTTAAATTCAGGACTGGAACGACTTTCGAATTAATAGTTTAAGGCGTTAAAATCTGGTTCATAATTTCGCACGGTCACGCTCAAGAAATGACCATTTTTTAAATCTATAAAACGGATTTAGGGTTCTGTTTCAAATTTCCGGACCTTTAACCACTACGACGATAAAAACCCTGAAGAAGGCCGAAGAGTAAACTGTTGAAACGATTTGAAAATGACAGAAATGATTATGAGGAAAATCATTCGAAACATGTGAACACTTTTATTCGCTTTTCACCGCTTTTTCTTTTCTTCTCTCTCTCTCTTTCTCTCTATCGCTTCCCCCCTCTCTCTCTCTCTCTCTCTCTCGCACTCTCTTTCCGTCTCTTTATTTCTATTTCTGTTTGTTCTGCACATTATAATTTACCTACTTCTCTCTCTCTCTCTTTCTTTCTCTCTTTCTCTATTTCTGTCTATCTGTCTCTTCTACGATTACTCTATCTGCCTATCGGTATCGAACTTTTTTTCTCTCTCATCCGCTCCTTTTCCGATATCTATTTATGCCTACCTTCTCTCTCTCTCCCTCTCTCTCCCTTCTTCATTCTCTCTTTCTCTCTTTCTCCCTCCCTCCCCTTTTCTCCCTTCCCCTTTCTCTCTCTTCTTCTTCGATCTCAAATGTGTTACCTATCTATTCATCCGCTTTTCTCTGTCACTTTTTTCTTTGATTTATATCTCTTTCCATTTCTCCAACTTTCTCTTTCTCTCTTTCTCCCCCTCTCTTTCTCTCTTTTCTTTTTCTACTTTTTCGATTTCTCTATTTTTCATATCTATTCATCTTTCCCGAACGCTTTTCTCTCTCACTTTCTTCATATCTCTTTCTATTTCTCCAACGTTCTCTTTCTCCCCTCTCTCTCTCTTTCTTCCTATCTCTCTTTCTCTCTCTCTTTCTCTCTCTCTCCCTGGTATTTTTTATCTCCTTTCCGACTATTTATTTTCCATCTAGTTCCATATTCCCTTCCTAAATCCAACCACACACAATTCGTTGTACGCAGAAAAGGTCAAACTACTCTAAGATTCCATAGCAAATAGCGTCGACCATTTAGACATCCCGGACGAAGGTTATCATTTCATTGATGATCGTAATCATTTTTTTAATAGTATTATCGACCGTCAGGCTCCTGTCTTGATTGTTTGTGTTTGTTTTTCGCTCGGAAAACCGAGAACCGGGAGTAAATTGGTGCAAATAATTGTGTAGCCTTAATGTCATTAGGCAAACAGCTCTTCGACGAGAAACAACAACACAGGCGAGTGCAATACAAAATAAGCGCCCAAAATGGTGACTATCTCTACTCGGTGTAAAAGTCAAAATGTAAAGTATTAAATTTCAAAAATTAAATTAAATTAACGGTGCAAGTCCATAACTCGACCGACATGAACAAAATTAAGAACATCTTTTTATGATGTACGTAGGGGGAGGGGGGGATATTGTACACCAAAAATCATGTAAATTGGTCGGTTGGTCGCAATCTAAAAAGGCAGACCGCTCTTCAAACGGAAGTGACGTCATTTTCTCGACTTCTGCTTTTAGCTACCCCCCACCTTTTAGAGCCTTCTCCCTCCTCTGGCACCCCCCCTGTCGTTATCTAACACCGCGGATGCATCACTTAGAAAACCTTATTTCTGTATATTCACCTTTTACTGTTTTGTATATTATTATTTATGACTTGCCTAAGTGAAATTATGTAATTGATATACACGATTGTTGTTCCACATCTTCAAAAGATGTCGCTCCGATTCAACTTTCAGCAGTTATCTTCGAGTACATATCCATGTTTCCCTCGTGCGAAAATTGAACTTTGTTTTGGCTATAAAAATGACCACACACTATACTGTCACAAGTAACATGCAAATAACGAACATTTGAAAGAAAAGTTAAAATACTTGCGTTTATTTTCGTATGAGCTACTGCTGCTTTTTAACACTAAAACCTCTATTATTGCAGTGCTGGTAGAAAGGTGAGTTCTTGAAAGTTATACAAAGAGGAACCAAAGATTGGAGCTCAGTCGATCACTTTCCATTTAAATAATGACAGATTAGAGAATCACAAACAATGTATTAACATTAGTTTTCAATTTTTTAAAATTTTAATTATTTAATTGTCAGATTAATATTCATCTATAATATCAAAATAATTATAGTTTCATCTTGATTCAATTTCTTCTTTTGTACATAAATCATATTCATACTGAATACATTGATTTCGAAATGTTTTAGATAATGATTGATAATTTTCATTATTTAGCTTATTCGGACTACTAATCTCATCTTGGTTGTTATTCTCACAACGTTTCGACTAATGTAACCTCCGAACTTCTTCAGCTTTATCTTTTCGAACTTGTGAATCTTTATGATTCCGTATAGGTTCCAGAGTTTGACATAAATATTCACAAGTTCAAAAGGATGAACCTGAAGAAGGTCGGAGGTTATATCGGCGGAAACGTTGTGAAAATAACAACCAAGATGAGAATAGTTGTCCGAATTATACAAATAATGCAAACTGAATGCATTGATTTTCAAGTATTTCCTGCGTTTCTTTTAATTATTCTGTGACCCGGCAGCGCCGTGTGTTTATAATATTGAGATCAGCGAGACTTCAATTGTTTCATTTCTTTAATAGAAAATATATATTTTTACCGTGTAAGTAAAAGAAAATATTTCAAAAATATTCCTAACGCAAGTGATTTCGTGAAAGATCTTTAGTAGTGAAAATGTCTGATCTGACTTCAACTCACAGCCAACGAATATATGTATGTGGCAGTAAGGCCCCTGGAGGGTAGGAAAACGAAATACTTGAAAAAGAGGTCATACCCTCGAAATATCATGAAGTTTTTGCGTCACATATGACTCTAGTGACCAGAGAAGGAAGACGGAAGTTTTATTTTTTTTATAAATCACTTTGTTATTAAGTTTTCTTTCTGAAAAAAATCGGTATATTTCCGCATTGTTAAAACTTTCTAATAAGCTATCTCTATAAATGAATTCATGTCTGTTATGTGCTTTTAGGTTTCAGGGCCCCCTAATATTCTGTGGTTCGTTTGGTCATGTCTGGTTTAAGCTTTGGGAGCCAAGAGGCAACATTATAGTTATCATATAAGTATCTATTAAAATCTTGTTATTTTTATTTTACACACTTACGCATATATTTACCAGAGGGCGTGTAAAACAATGGTTATTTCCACTTTTGCGATGGCAGATGGTGCTATAATCGGCATATAAACGGGCGCACAAAAGAATTCTGCTGGTTTCGCTTCTCATGACCACACTCGTCAGCACACGCATTTCACGGCATGTAAGACATTTCCCTCAACACACACACACATACGTATACATCCTTTTCGGACTTTTCTGTACACATTTTAACTTTTTTACACCGTTTTATGGACAAAATCTCAAAGCGAACCCTGTCGGGGTTGCGAGGAATAAAGGCTTTTACATATATTATTGGTTTCGTGTTGTTTCTTTTTTTCATTTGTTTTATTTGTAATTTCTTGTATTCGACGAATTGTGTTAAAAATAAGAATTGTAAGCAAAAAAAGTAAAGTTGCTGACTCTAGAGGAGAGACATTGCCCAAGTGTCTGCTAACTCCTTCAAATTACAAAACATAATAAGTAATTTTTTATAATACTGCTCTGCTTATGACACGAATCAAAAAAATGTCTGATAAGATTTCATCCAGACTCCGCAAAGTCTTTGTTAATAAGATCTAAACTCAAATAATAATTTTCTTTTTTAATATTAGTTCCAAAATGAAAAATGAAGTTTTAAAAAAAATAATACTTAAACAAAAACACACATCCTTTATCTACGATCTCCAATACACAATTATAATGAGTAGCTCTTGTTTTACAACATGCAGAGTGTGTGAAAAGTAACACTTTTATTAAGCGCTCGTAATTACTTACTGAAATATACTTCTTACAAGAAATGAATATGATCAGAAAGTGTATAGCATAGGTGTTCTATTTAATATTCAATATCAGCGTCTGCATTTGATCCCCTGCTTCTCAAACAATCTCAGATCCGCATCAACAGATTCCACATGTAACTATCTTTTACTAATTGAATGGTAATAAATACTGAGGGGTTCGAAAATATCCACATACCACCCACTTAAAACAATAGCCAACCCCCAAAACTGCAACTCCTCCGCTTCCATGGGCGATTTTACTACAAAGGGGAAAGAATTGCTGTTTTCAAAATGTCAATCTATCCATCTCATTAACAATTAAACTCGAATAGATTGTGCCTTTATAAGTAGTTAAAAGAAAGAACGGAATATGAGTTTCTTGTGAAATTAGTTGGTGTGGCTCCCAGAAGGCTGGTAGAGTTGGTAGCGAATGCTGGCACTTATATTTAATTCTAAATGAGACCCCATGTTTCACACTTTCTTATATTGATTTCTTGTAAGAATTATATTTCAGTTCAAAATTACAAGCACTTAATAATACTTACTTAATGATAAGGAAGTTACTTTCCAATCAGCCTGTAGATTTACTAATGCGTCTTAGAATGTGTAATAACCTTTCTAATGACATACAAGCGTTGTCACCTGATATTTATTTTGCTCAGGCGTCGGACTAAATCATCTGGCAGGGCTAATTTTGACCGCGGGGTTTGATATAACTCAGGGCTATAGTTTGATGATCTTTGCTTTTTTACAATTAATCTCGTAAATGGTATCTTCCAAGGAGACGTATTGTCCGAGTTCTTGTCTAACATTAGCGTTAATTTAGCAGCTGATTAGATGTCACTAGATGTCGGTACAGACTAGAAGGTCAAAGCCAGAACGCTCAACATAATTATTAATGAGAATAAGAGAATAACATTTTAATTGAGGCAACCATACCATCAGATGAAGAACACTAGTATTTGTGAACATTAATGAAAAATTATCCGAATAGAAACACGTGGACATTTAAAACAATAGAACGTGGGGATGGGAGGGGGCGGAATGAGGTAATATATTGATCATCGGGGTCTTGGGATTAATATAGAAACATTTTGACATTTTCACCGACCGTACCAAACGCAGTGTCAGAGGGTGAATGGGTTGGTAAATACCAAGAAGTGATAGGTCAACAAGAGTCACGTGATAGTTATAGAGAGTGTGTATGTATAGATGCGCCCTCGTTTCTCTATGCGAGGCTTTGTCTGTCGGCCTGTCTGTCTGTCTGTCTGTCTGTCTGTCACGCTTCAGTTTGTAATAGTATTTACATCTCTACAGGCGCAGATTGAATAGACGTATCTTATTTTAAATGTATCCAAGCATATCTAAACGATGCTCTGTCTGACTGTTGGTCGGGTTAAAGTAAAGTTTACAATAACATTTTGTCGACCTGTCAATTAGAAATAACATCTATGAAGAAATAAATATTAACTATGGTAATATGAAAGCTGATTGCTTGTATGTCTACTAACTACAGTTAGGCTATTCTGCTTAAGACGGTTTAATTGGATAGGAATGATCCTCTACCTTGCTAGGGGTCACGTGTCTGGGGGTCCACACCTCTTGTGTATGATTCCCTTTTCTCGAAAAAAATGTTTCCAGAGTGACCCTTAATAATGCCACCCATGGAATAATTTAAAAAATTCACAATCCTTTCCGCAATACAACTATATTTGGTACAAATTAACTTAATTCTATGCGTGATTTGCCCATCAAGTTCCAGCCACGAGTGTCCAACCGTCTTTGATTTATCGCTGTTGAATATGTTCTAGATGTGCACCTCTGATCTGGATTCAACCAATTTGGGCTGCGATGGACCTCTTCAGTTCAGGAATAGTCTGAGAATGGACTTGATCGACATTATCTATGAGATAACCATGAAAATATTAGGGGTTAATATCCGGTGAATGTGAAGCCCATTAAGGATCAGATCTCATACTGATGAGACGATCATCAAAGTGTTTCCACATATCATTGAGCGACGATAAAACAAAGACGGTCTAACATTTATAACTAAAACTTCGTATAAAAGTCAGATATAGACTGAGTTTATTTGCACCGAATATGGTTGGATTGCGAATTTTATTAACAGTTCCATGGGTGGCATTGTGGGATCGGATCACTCTATATGTATATATTTAAAACCAAATTCAAATTTAAATCTAACCTTATTAGATGTGGAACGAGCACACTGTTATCAGGCTGGGTAACGTAATCATTCACTGGCTGTCGGTCATATCCGACGACCACTTCCGTGTAATCCTAACCCTAACCCTAACACTAACACACTAACCCTAACACTAACCCTAACCCTAACCCTAATCCCTAAACCTAATCCCTAACCCTAACCCTAACCCTAACCCTAATCCCTAAACCTAATCCCTAACCCTAACCCTAACCCTAACCTTAACCCTAACCCCTAACGTTAACCCTAACCCTTACCCTAACCCTAACCCCGCATTCCTAACTCTAACCTTAACCCTAACCCCCATTCCTAACCCTAGCCCTAACCCTTATCCCTAACCCTAACCCTAACCCTAACCACTAATCCTAACCCTAAACCTAAACCCTAACCCTAAACCTAAACCCTAACCCTAACCCTAACCACCCCTTACTATGTGTTTCTGTTTGCTGAGATGCTCCCAGGTGCCCAACTAAGGAATCCGCTTCGTAGTGTCTTTGAAATTCAACTTTGCGGTAGAGGATTTGCCTATACAATGAGAGTCTTGGAATAGATTATATAGTTTGGTAGTTAGGGAGAGTTAGGAATAAATTATATAGTTTGGTAGTTTCCGGTTCTCCAACCTGTTCACATGACCTATTTAACCTATTTAACCTATTTAACCTATTTTAATCAACGAATTCAAAAGGAGTATCAAACGCACAACTTTTTCACACCTAATTTTAATACAAATTTAAACTGCGGTGAAATATCAGGCGTGTTGACATTCTGATATCAGAACACTACTTAGACGACATCCCATGATCACTTATTGTTAGTGTCTACACATAAACAAATAACTTATTACTTATTGTTAGTGTCTACACATAGAAGACTTCCGTTAGAAATATGAATTGCAAGCAAACATTTAAAGTGACCAACCCGAAAGCTCTCTCTTTATTAGCGCCACTTCTTTCCCAGGATTGTTCCACATACCCTTGATCCTAACTTTATAAAGCTGAGTGTTTAGCAAGGGGACATCAAGTACCATTTTTGTAGGTCTTTGGTAGGACTCTACCAAAAATTGAACCCTCGTCTCCCGTCCGATTAGCGAACACTTTTACCATTATGCAAAACGGACCGGCATTCTACCGACTCCTAAAATATGAAAACATTAAAAGATAACTTAATATGGGCTTCATTCGATGCTTATGCAGAATAAACATCCAAAGAATGTTAGTACTTTCAGTGATTCCCGAGTCTTGACATACGTAGGTAGTTAAATGATCGGCGAATAGAAATTTCTTTTTTTGCAAACAATTTATTGTATATTTTTCCAGAGTGCTCAGAAGAGGGAAATGGTTTTAATTGTTTTATTTTTATTTTGTATTTTTTTAAAGAAAGAAAACTGCAAATGTACGGGGATGCCAATGAATTCTTTTCTTTTTCTATTTTAAATTTTTTATCATTCTCGCAGTCTTTTTTCCCAGAGGGCTCTGTTTCCCCCATTGATTTAGGGTTAGGTTAGAGTTGTGGTTAGCTTTTGAAGAACGAAGACTGTAAATGGAGAGCGGGGGACAATAAATTTGAAGTAGGTTTAGCTACTACTGTGACAATAAAGGGGAACACTCACCGTCAGGAAAAAGAATGAGGTGCTTCGCATGTCGTGTCTGCAGATTAAAAAAGGGCTTATCTCCATAGGTGTAGGTTTTTATGGTGGTCTCTGATTTGCATAAGTGGATATCAGCTGATATAAATGAAAAGGGCAGCTAGGAAGGAAGGGGAAGCGATTTGGATTGGAAGGGAGAAAGGCAGAGAGAAAGCTGGTTGTACGAAATTCGGTTGGAAATTGAATTACAGTCAAAACTTATTTTTATTCTTCTATTTTTTTGGCACAGTTTGTTAAGATAAAGAAGAAGAAGAAGAAGAAGAAGAAGAAGAAGAAGAAGAAGAACACGAAGAATGGGTTATATGCTTTACTCGAAAACACGTACAATTAAGAAAAATGCGAAAGTAACCCCTAACGCTAACCCTTAC
The DNA here is from genome assembly GCA_963556195.1 of Sepiola atlantica. Taxonomy (NCBI): domain Eukaryota; kingdom Metazoa; phylum Mollusca; class Cephalopoda; order Sepiida; family Sepiolidae; genus Sepiola; species Sepiola atlantica. The sequence goes on along the minus strand of OY744527.1, from coordinate 30,386,643 downwards.
CCTAACCCTAACCCCGCATTCCTAACTCTAACCTTAACCCTAACCCCCATTCCTAACCCTAACCCTAACCCTTATCCCTAACCCTAACCCTAACCACTAATCCTAACCCTAAACCTAAACCCTAACCCTAAACCCTAACCCTAACCCTAACCACCTCTTACTATGTGTTTCTGTTTGCTGAGATGCTCCCAGGTGCCCAACTAAGGAATCCGCTTCGTAGTGTATTTGAAATTCAACTTTGCGGTAGAGGATTTGCCTATACAATGAGAGTCTTGGAATAAATTATATAGTTTGGTAGTTTCCGGTTCTCCAACCTGTTCACATGACCTATTTAACCTATTTAACCTATTTAACCTATTTTAATCAACGAATTCAAAAGGAGTATCAAACGCACAACTTTTTCACACCTAATTTTAATACAAATTGAAACTGCGGTGAAATATCAGGAGTGTTGACATTCTGATATCAGAACACTACTTAGACGACATCCCATGATCACTTATTGTTAGTGTCTACACATAAACAAATAACTTATTACTTATTGTTAGTGTCTACGCATAGACGACTTCCGTTAGAAAATAGGAATTGCAAGCAAAAATTTAAAGTGACCAACCCGAAAGCTCTCTCTTTATTAGCGCCACTTCTTTCCCAGGATAGTTCCACTTACCCTTGATCCTCACTTTATAAAGCTGAGTGTTTAGCAAGGGGACATCAAGTACCATTTTTATATGTCTTTGGTATGACTACCAAAAATTGAACCCGAGTCTCTCGTCCGATTAGCGAACACTTTTACCATTATGCAAAACGGGCCGACATTCTACCGACTCCTAAAATATGAAAACATTAAAAGATAACTTAATATGGGCTTCATTCGATGCTTATGCAGAATATACATCCAAAGAATGCTAGTACTTTCAGTGATTCCCGAGTCTTGACATAAGTAGGTAGTTAAATGATCGGCGAACAGACAATTTCTTTTTTTTTTGCAAACAATTTATTGTATATTTTTCCAGAGTGCTCCGAAGAGGAAATGTTTTTAATTGTTTTATTTTTTATTTTGTATTTTTTTAAAGAAAGAAAACTGCAAATGTAGGGGGATGCCAATTAATTCTTTTCTTTTTCTATTTTAAGTTTTTTATCATTTTCGCAGTCTTTTTTCCAAGAGGGGTCTATTTCCACCTTGATTTAGGGTTAGGTTAGGGTTGTGGTTAGCTTTTGGAGAACGAAGACTGTAAATGGAGAGCGGGGGGACAATAAATTTGAAGTAGGTTTAGCTACTACTGTGACAATAAAGGGGAACACTCACCGTCAGGAAAAAGAATGAGGTGCTTCGCATGTCGTGTCTGCAGATAAAAAAAGGGCTTATCTCCATAGGTGTAGGTTTTTATGGTGGTCTCTAATTTGCATAAGTGGATTTCAGTTGATATAAATGAAAAGGGCAGCTAGGAAGGAAGGGGAAGCGATTGGGATTGGAGGGGAGAAAGGCAGAGAGAAAGCTGGTTGCACGAAATTCGGTTGGAAATTGAATTACAGTCAAAACTTTTTTTTATTCTTTTATTTTTCTGGCACAGTTTGTTAACAACTACATATTAGAAGAAGAAGAACACGAAGAATGGGGTATATGCTTTACTCGAAAACAGGTACAATTAAGAAAAATGCGAAAGTAAACTGGTAAAAATGTCAGGGTTTCAAAAATATGTTTCCACAGTTTATCGTCTACATATCTCGACACAGTCCGAAATTTATCGTCTAAACTCGTGAATCCCCGTTAAATTCTAGGATGTCTATTCTATTCTGCACAAATACCCCTAATTCTAAACCAAATGTTCTAAGCACATAACTAAATTCTATGTTCGCCATCAGCGTATTTTTATTACTTTGAATAATTCGAGTTCTCTCGGTTGTTTGCACTTGTTAAAACGTGTGTGCGTGTGTGTTGTGTTTGTTGTGTATGTCTGTGTGTCTATCAAAGAATATCCATTGTTTTTAAAGTACATGGCATTACTGGGAACCACGTGACTAACGGGCATATCGAATATATTTTAGTTTAAGTGGATATCATGAATTTCTAGCGAGGTGCTCTAACAATAGATCGTTATTAATTTGACTAAGTCTTCGTCAGATTGTAACTAAACTCAATTTCCGCTCAGATTCATATCCCATGTTCTCTTATGAATAAGTACTTTACTTGTCACGGCTTCGATCGTAACGTCAACTCCAATACTACGACGACTGGACCACTATAGGACATTGAAAACGTTTCAATTGACATTTTTGAAGCCATCAAAGCTCTTGAACCCTGTTAGCCACCCTTTTACCTTTTGCGCTTAATACCTTCCTCTCGTGTGTCTATTGAGCTGTCTTTCCGCTCCCTTGTGGTTGTTATATGTCTTCCTGGTAGCAAAATCCTCGCATCACTAACACGGTTAATCGTGTCGAGTAAGAGCGAAAACGGAGATGTAGGCGTCCAAAATCATCATTGACGCATGCGCATTACCGTATTTCCGTTTTACTTTCAAGTTCGATTAACCTAAGATTCTCTTTTTAGGATTACGAAATTGCATTGCGTTTTCAGACGGTGGTTGTCAATCTATGGTTCTGGTTGCTCTCCCGCTCACAAATCCACATATTTCACAATGTTATCCTTTCACCTTCTGTCCACGGCTGTCTGACTCAAAAGGGTCTAGTATATACTCTTTCAGGCGGCCTTTGAAAAGAACAAAAGCTCAAAGATCGATTTTCGTATAATATCCTAAATCCTTTTATTATCTGCCTTTAGTTTCTTACTTTGATGGGTTGTCGATGTTTTGTCCTTAATTGATCGCCTCGGAATCCTTGGTCCCGGGTACGACAAGTTAACTATCTCGGATGCATTTTCGACAAGATTTTCGCCCCACTTTCTTCCCTTTAAACCACACCTCACCTCACTACCCAGACGTCCATCTATCACAGCCCTTTCTATCTATTTTATTTTATGATTTTCTTCATTTTTTAATGATGTGAATTTCATCCTTGGATATATCGGTATATATCTCGGCGAATTCTAGGGCGATATTGAAGAGTTCTTCCACTATGTCGAATTGTAAGAAGGTACAATTGTTCTTATTTTCTATACTGTTAAACCAAGTGATTGCGTCGGCAGTATTCACCCATTGGTTTAATTCTAGGTCTTTTCTTATTTGTTTGTTAATTCTAGATAGAATTGTTTGGCTGATTCTTCCTATTTCTGGTTTGGTCGGATTAATTAAGCGAGTGCTAGGGTTATTGTTAAAGTTACTTTTGTGGTCTTTAAATAAGATATAGGCTTCCTTAGGTTTTAAATTACTAACTTTGTTGCTAATTTTTAGTTTATCTGTAATTTGTTTACTTCCAGTATTTATTATATCTATGTAGTTATGTTCGCTTGTATCTAGTGTTAAAATAAATTCGCCTACTGTATTGACAAAACAAAGGAAACAGGATATAGGAAACTCCATTGTTAACAAACATTAGGATTGACATAGAGCGTCACCAACAAAGCCTTTGTTCGCGGGAAGCCCAACGATTGGCTGAGGGAACAACAAAGAATCTGATTGGTTAACTAGCAAGCCATGTATATAAAAACGCCTGACAAAAATAACTCCATGCATTTAGCCTGACGATTCCCCCCGGGGATGAAACAAGAGAGCCTCTGTGTAGCTTGATTGCCATATATATTTTCATTGCTTACTATATATATATATATATATATATATATATATATATAACATATGCATCGGTTATGAAATAAATACATAAAAACATTTTAAAACATTCTGGTTAGGAATAGAAGTGGATCTTTAAGAGCCTTATGACAGAATATTCTTCCCGAAACACGTGTAATATGTCTTTGACAATTCTTTATTTTTGAAACTGGTGACTGAAGTAACTTGATTTAAATAAGTATATATATATATATATATATATATATATATATATATATATATATATATATATATATATATATATATATATGTATATATGGAAAATGCCGGCTTATATACTGTCCCGTGAACAAACTTCCATCAAATTTACGTGGGAGAAACACAACGTGAATTGAAAAAAAGATTGAGCGTAGACAAAAGGGACATAAAAAACAATAACTCTCTCAGTGCACTTTTCTCCCATGCATTAGAGCACGATCATGCTTTCAAATTTGAATAGACTAAAATCACCAAAAGCTCGGCGAAGACTACTGGAAACATCACTAATCACAGCCTCCAACACCATCAGACAACGAAATGACTTTTATAATCTATCCCCCTTAATAAGCAAAATTATCCTGACCGAACAAAAACTGAACATAGATCATGCCTAACTTCTCTTTCTCTTCGCTCGCAATTGTATTTACATACAAGTCCCCACATACACACCCACGTACAATCCCCCCACATACATTTTCATTCACCACGAATCCAACCCACTTAACCACAAATAACAGTCTCACCAGTGAACACAATATTCAGATATTTAAACCCCTTTTGCCCTCAATTTAATTTCAAACCATGAACACTGCCTGCACAAAACTACATTTCGCCTATTTCTCACCAAAATGAATATCACTTTTCTTCTTCTGTTTCTTTTTCTTCTTTTCCTTCCTCTCATTGTCCTATTCTCAGCACATTTCAACACTTTCCCTCTAACTTACTTATATCCACACATTCCTGACATAGCCAGCTGGTCAAATACTCCTACTCTCCCAAAATTTCACACCTAACCACAACAAAATCTCCCTTCTCCCCTCACCCATTTCACCATTTCGACTACTTCTTTCACACTCTTAGCCACCCACCCCTCCCACTTTCAAATCACCTTCATTTCTTCAAATCTTTTCTAAAACTATGACACTTCCTACACACCAAAAACACAGAGCCTCCTCCCTCCCCTCCTCTTTCCCCACCTCTCCACTTTTTCACTCTCAGCTATCCACATTAATTTCATTCACTCCGACCTCTCCACTTTTTCACTCACATCCATCCACATTAATTTCATTCCCTGCCACCGACTTCTCTCAGCCCGGACCTCGGTCCTGCGCTCCCAGTAGTGGCTACTACTTCTTCTCATTAACCCATCATGTCAACCCAATATTTTCATGTACTTGCATGACACTTTTCTTAAAATTATCATTTTGAGGAAGTCTTACAAATAAAGACGAAACGTTGATGAATACATAAAAAACATATTTTGTTTTTTCCTTTATCATTTCCCATTACGTCGGATTACCCTCATCCTTCCTTTCTCATATATATATATATATATATATATATATATATATATATATATATATATATATATATATATATATATATTATTGTGTGTGTATTTAGGCAGCATTTTCTCATTCATGCAAACATTGTTTAAAATAACAGAATTCGTCTGTTTACTTATAACTTCATGATTTTTTTTAATTTTTCAGATGTTCGTGTTTGTATTAAAATCAAAAATAATAATAAATGTTCCATAGGTTTCACAGGTTTCACAGGTTTCACGGACGTTTTCGATTCTTCGTCGAATCATCCTAAGGTATCAACAGCAAATGAACAAAAAACTGCAGAAAGAGGAGACTTTTAAAAAACGGTGGAGAAACGCGCATAGAACGTTTTTTGCATTTAAGACAAATTCTAGTTAATAACACTAAAATGATGCATTCCTAAACCAATTTAAAAAAACAAAAATACTGGAGGCTGTCTACAGTAAAACACAACAATCTCAAATGAACATCACATATGAAACCAGTGGTAGCATTTTTAAATGCTTAACGTAATGCGATTTTTTTCCTGTGTTGCTGAATTTAAATCGTCAACGATTTCCTGGAACAATGCATATAATTAAACAGAGAATTCTGTTATTTTTAACAATGCTTGCTACATACATACATACATATATATATATATATATATATATATATATATATATATATATATATATATATATATATATATATATATATATATATATATATAGCATGTATCATAAGTTACTTGGAAACCCCGTTAAAGTGCTCGATTTTTGGTTCTACAAATCTAATATAAAGTATTTTTTTAAACTTTACACTAAATGTACAAAAGCAAGGAAATTCCCAAATTGTTACACTTTTATTGTCATTAAGGGTATGACTACATATCAACCAAACCATTTCATTATCGCATCACTACAGTATAAATCTCTATGCATGAGTGGATGAAGTGTGTGAGGTGCGCTGAAGAAAAATTTCTACCAGTAAAATTCATAGCCCTGTTGTGCTCGCATACCCTTAATGACAATAAAGTTTCTGGATCCCTGGGTAGCCTTGACTAATGATGCTAAAATTCTACACACTTATAGAACCTATCAAATAAAAATTTTGTGCAAAATTTTAACTAATTTGGTTTATTGGTTTTTGAGTTATGATTGATCAAAGAAATGAGATTTCCAGCATAGGCCATTCGTTAAGTCTATTAAGGGATAGAGCGCTCTCGCGCCTCCCTTGATTGCAGTGTCTCTTTGTTGTATTGGGGTTTCATCGATCTTGCCATGCCGGGTCAAGTTCACTTTTATTTATTTTTTGAATATTAGCAAACAGAGTAATTTGCTTATATTACTTTGCGTGTCAGTATTAAAATGGTTTAAAATGGGTTTATCTAAAAACTAAACAAAACAAACAAATACTAATTCAATTACCCGTTAAAGTCTGGTTCAAATTTGATAATCTTGACGATTTTAAAATAATCTCATTTCTGTGAAATGTGCTACACTGCTTCTTAGTGAATCGCTTTCGTCTCTATGTGCATCTGTAGATTTTGTTAAAGACGTAGTCGTTACTCGGCTTTGACTATCGAAAATACTAACGGTGACGTGGAAAATGTTAAACTACTAAACTATTTGAAACCCTCATTTTTACTTTATTGTGGGTGGTCTTTATTTCAGCTATTTCCTCTAGCTATTTTTATTCGTTCCAGGTCGTAAGGTGCGTTGCATGGTGCATATCAACTATACTTTTAGCTGGCGGCGCTTATTTCTCTCCATGCCATATTGTCCGACGGCTTCTCGAGCAATTTCATCGCACCCACAAGGCTTGCAATGCTTTTCACACGGTCAAATTATAGAAAAGTAAAAATAAGGATATCTCCGAAAATTAGAACATTTCGTAAAAGACATCTATGGCTTCTTGAAACAATTAATTTCCAATCAGTTATTCAGCCAGTTATTCAGCCTAAGGACGAGTGTAACCTACCATTTAGACTCCTTGCATTCTAATCAGCTGGTTGCGGGTTCTATCCCACCTCGCGGCGTATTTAGCGAGTGACTGATAACGGTATACCACATTATATGGTTTTCGCGAAGCCATTGTTAAACGAAACGTTATTATTTTTGGAGATTTCCTTATTTTTCCATTTGTGTGAATTCATAGAGACGAAGACATTATTGTAGCAGGAAAATATGTAAAAGTGAACAAACATAACAACGCAGAAATTAAAGGGTCGATTGCCAAGTCTGCTGCAAAGAAGGTTGCCTCCCTTTGACAGGCTAGAAGACTCATACAAATCAGTATTCTATATCTCTATAAAGCCACCCGACGCCCATGCATAAAGTATTATTGACAAATCTGAGTTGGTGCACCAATCAACAGCCAGGAAAGGTTAAAATAAGAGTGTATAACTTAATAAGTTCCTGTATGTCTGCCAAGCTTTAGCCCCTGTCACATCGCCTCAGTTTTGCTTCCCTATGTTTGTTTGTACAAGTACTCATACGAAATACTCTCCAATGAACTTATTCCATTTGTTCCCTCTTCAACGAAAATAACCCTGACACATTCTTGTGTGAGCAAAATCCCACCCTTTCACTTCATAAGTGCCGGAAGATTTTCTACTCCAATAGCTTCTTTGCTCGGACCGCTTGCTTTTACAATTCTCTCTCTGCTCCCTGTTTCGCCGACCGTACCAACATGCAGAAATTAAAATGTAATGTGAGCAAGCACCTTGTCGCCCAACTCCCCACCCTGGTTGCTTCCTATAAATATTAATCCTATCACAGTAGCTACTTACGCTTCAGTGGCAATGTGACTTGTTTGGAAAGAAGATGAACATAACATTGTGAATTAATATGAATTGATTTTTTTATGCAAAGAAAGAGGGTGGAGTTTCCTTTTAACTGCAACAATTAAGTAGTAGATCTAGCTCGTCGACGAAGTATTTGCGTATGAGTGTCTTATACTGTTTGTATTTCTGATGAGTTTCTTATACTGTTTGTATTTCTGATGAGTTTCTTATACTGTTTGTATTTCTGATGAGTTTCTTATACTGTTTGTATTTCGTATGAGTTTCTTATACTGTTTGTATTTCGTATGAGTTTCTTATACTGTTTGTATTTCTTATGAGTTTCTTATAATGTTTGTTTATCCGTATGAGTGTCTTATACTGTTTGTATTTCTGATGAGTTTCTTATACTGTTTGTATTTCTGATGAGTTTCTTATACTGTTTGTATTTCGTATGAGTTTCTTATACTGTTTGTATTTCTTATGAGTTTCTTATAATGTTTGTTTATCCGTATGAGTGTCTTATACTGTTTGTATTTCTGATGAGTTTCTTATACTGTTTGTATTTCTGATGAGTTTCTTATACTGTTTGTATTTCGTATGAGTTTCTTATACTGTTTGTATTTCTTATGAGTTTCTTATACTGTTTGTATTTCTGATGAGTTTCTTATACTGTTTGTATTTGTCCCATGATTTTGTGGTAGTAACGTTTTTATGCAAGTCCACTGTGTGGTATCGGCTTACTACGGTGCGTAAGACGGTCTGCTAACAACTAATCTAGTCTCTCTGAGTTTTATCTTTTATAGTGACAACGAGGTTCTAAATCGACTATTTTATGCTTTATATATCATGTTTCCTAAACAATTTCTGCTTTGTCCAAAAATAAACTCATAAAATATTTTTATCTGGAGCCTACGTTTGCACAAAAACATGTTCTTTCGCTTGGGGAATTCGGAGATTTCTCCATTCTACCATTGTAAAATTCAATAGCTGCTATTTTTATATTAGATACGCGAATATTTATTTAAGTCGAAGAGAAAAATCGAAATGATGTCAATTTTTTCTATGTAAATCAGGATTCTACAATTATGGCATTTGACTGAACTTCCTAGTTTCCAGGAAACAGGATATCGCATCAAAATTTGCGTATTTTCATTGTCTGAACAACTGCGTGGTTGAGGTCGTAATTGGCAAATGGAAAGGTTAAGCGTGCATAAATGTATGCGTTACGGGAAATCAAAGGAAAAAATGCAGGAAGATATTAAATGCGCATGAGACAAAGTTAGGCCAAGGTTATTATAATAACATATGATGTAATGTTTCGATTTTTTAGATGATGAATGGTAATTTGTATAGTTTGGATTATACAGACTACTGTTCTTATCTTGGGAACTTTTATGCCGAACTCGGGAATCTATACGGACTGGGAAGGTTTTATGTAATACACTGGAGAATACTGTTCGCGTTTCGTCAGTTATGATCGGGTAGAATTCTTAAGTAATTTTTATTTGTATCCTTAGTTAGTATCTCGTTTAGTGAGAGACGAACTTCAGAAGAGTGTCATTTTCTAGAAGGGATTATTACTTAGAAACTTTACCGCGCATCCATATGGAAAATTCTAGTATGAATTTTCGGAGCCTTACACCTAATCTTGATTGTATATATATATATATATATATATATATATATATATATATATATATATATATATATATTATGTATATATACATATATATGTTAATTATGTATATATATATATATATTAATTATATATATTATGTATATATATATATATATATATATATATATATATATATATATATATATATATATATATATATATATATATATATATTAATTGTAATTATATATATATTGGTTGTATTGGTCTGACTAGATTGTTCTTTTCCTTTAATCTCCTTCCTAATTCTTTATCTATGTATCTCCTTATGGACACATGATTATCTACTTGTATATATGTGTATATTGGTGTGTTTGCGTATATATGCGTGTATGTATGTGTACATGTGTGGGTGTGTATGTGTATGTGTATGTGTATGTGTATGTGTATGTATGTATTTGCAGATATTTGTAATGGTATGTATGTATTTGTATGTATATGGGATATATGTATATATATATGTGCGCACATGTATGTATATGTTATGTATGTATATATATATATATATTATTGTATGCGTGTGTATGTCTGCGTGTGTGTAGTTGTATGTATGTATATACGCATTATATATGCATATGTTTGCATGTGTATGTGTGTGTATGTAGTTGTATGTATGTATGTATGTATGTATGTATGTATGTATGTATGTATGTATGTATGTATGTATATACGCATATATATGCATATATGGCTACAGGGGTTTTTACCCCGCCTAATAAACCGGTATCGTCCATGCCTTTGGGTCTGGATTTACGCCGGTCTATTGGGGGTTGCCGGTCCTGTGCAGTTCTAGGAGTTGCACCCTCCAAGACTTTGCCTCCCCTCTTTGGGGAGGAGTAAGTTTATTGCTTACTGTCTGAGGTGCCCCTACCGAGGAATGCCGACGGGGCTACCCAGGCAATTTTTAAATGGCCAGAGTGCTCACCTCTCGAGCGCTGGCTTATCTAATCCCACTTTCCCGACCTTGTGTCACATCTTACCTTGTGGGAGGTAGATAAATAAAATATCTATAGGTGTATGTATCGGGTAATAGGTGTATTGTGCATGTGCGTGTTGTATGCATAGGTATATAATGACTATATATTTCTTATGTATATATGTTTTATGGCTGATATATGTATGTATATATATATATGTGTGTATATATTTTGTGGCTGATATGTATATGGTTATTTATATGTATGTACATGTATGTATATATATATGTATATATGTATGTATGTATATATGTATGTATGTGTATACGTATATGTATATGTATTGTATATGTATATGTATTGTATTGTAGCTTTTAGAGATACTATTAATATTGTCGATACTTTCTTGGATATTATTGTGATTATTATTAATGGTGGTATTATTATTGTTGTGTTGTTATGGTCTTCTGACTTATGTTAGGTAATCGAGTGGGCTATCATATCATATGGTTCTTTTAAGATTGGTATTAGTATTAATATTTTTATAGTCATATAATCTGATGATTAATTTTAATAAATAATTTGGGATATTATTGATAATGTTACCAGTTTATTTATTAGAGTTTATTATTATCATATAATCAGATAATTTACTTAAAATAATATAGTTTTACGAGTGTTTTCTTAAAAAAACACGTTAAAACACGTGAATTAAATTACTTTATTTGTGGATGGATGTGGACTGCATATATATGTGTGTGTGTCTGTAGATGTATATATATATATATATATATGTGTATATATGTGTGTATATGTATGTGTATATATGTGTGTATATGTGTGTATATATATGTGTGTGTGTGCGTGTATATACATATATATGTATGTATGGGTGTGTATGTATGTATGTACATATGGTGTGTACGTGTATATGCATGCCTGTGTATGTGTATGTGCGTGATATTGGACCTTGGATGTCTAGTGTCTATTTTCAAATCTTTTCTTAGGTCCCTCCCACCCTAATATACTTTTAGTTGACAGACTGTAGATGTCATTTTCCAAATGGCAGGAGCGGGGTGAGAATTGGTGATTTTTGACACGACCTGTCTACTTTTACAATTTATATTTATATATATGGTCTCTTCTCCCCTCTCAGTCATAAATTATGTAATTCCCCCCTCCCTACATAATTATAGATTAAATATGCTTCAAACTTCCCACTCTCTCTAAATATGTATTAAATAGGTTATCACTCCCCCTCTCTCTCTCTCTAATTATATTTGACTTGTCGAGTGTGAATTTCCACCTTTTTTTTCAGTTTCAAAAATGTAATCAAAAATGTCATCATCTGAATTGGATGCTTGACAATACCACAAGGTTGAAATAAATTATTGCATCAATGATTATGTAATTTTGTGTTACTACATTTTATTTTATATATATATATATATATATATATATATATATATATATATATATATATATATATTGATTGTAATTATATATATTAATTGTAATTTGATGTAAACCTTAGTTAATGAAGAGAGCAAATATCATAAGTTCCTCAAAACAGTTTTATTGGCATACAAATGTGTCTGTCTTCTCAAACGCATACATTTTTTGATATACAAAGTATGCAAAATTATACGAAAAATATCGACAAAGTTGATCTTGAGAAGGGGTTTCATCAGTGCCTAAGGTAATACGCCCATCTGGAAAAGCTGCAGTACAATTCAATATTCATTCATATTTAATTTATTTTTTTCATTTTTTTTGTTTTTCATATATAAATTCATCAAATGTTTTACTTTTGAATCATTGAAAACATCTACTATTGCTCTGATTCGTCTAAATGTCCAAGTTTGGTCGGTAACCATGTGCGTTTAACTTATCGGCCTGTAGAAGATTTTACCACACTCATCGGTAAGAACAAGATCTAAAATTGGCATGAACATGTGATAAATATTTGATTGACTACAAAGCCTTAGTTTTTTTTTATTTTCACTCCTTTTTTCATCCTTTTACCTTTCTGTGTCGATCAAGTGTTTTTGTTCAGAAAAGAAAATTATGCTTCATACCCAAACAAACATTTATCACCTGTTTCTGTGAATTTCAGAGCTATATCTTACCGATGTTTGACGATAAAATATTCTACACGTCGATAAGTTAAACACGCGTGGTTACCCACCAGACTTGGGCATTTGGACGAATTAGAGGGATAGAAGATGTTTTCCCTTACTTTCTTACTTTACTTTATATGAAAAATAAAAAATGTAAATAATGAAAATAATAAATCAAATATAAATGACTATTTAATTGCACGTGGTTACGGACAAATTAAAGGCATAAAAGTTGTTTTTTCTTCCTTTGTTATAATGCAATTGATGAATTGGGAAATATGAATAAAAAATTAAAAAATATATGAATAATAAATTAAAAAATAAATGAATATTGAATTTTACTAAACTTTTTCCATCTGGGCGATGTAAAATTAAAATTAAGACAGAGCTCTAGTATTGCACTATTGAGCTATAACGTGAACCTCTGTTATTTATAAAATGTGTAGATATGCCAATAATTCTTTTGGTAAATAGTTATCATTTTAACTAATAGACACCAGTGTTTCATGCGTATGCAAGCTTCAGTGTATGAGATGCTAATTACTGCCGGCCGAAGGATTCGAACCCAATTGAAAAGTTACATGTGACTCTGCAGCCTGATATTAAACCCCTAGGCCACCATCAACTGACATAAGTATGAAGAGAATTTAAAATGTCAAATCAGCGAACATATACAGTAAACTAAGTCAGATAGTGTTCAACAGCTTAGGCCAGAATATTGTGTGACTGCAATTTTTAAAATTCTCCTACAGATCCAATCCTTGTTTTCAAAGGGGCGATAAGTGTGGGTGTGCACGTGCGCGTGTTTGTGTATTTACTGATTAAAATAAAAACAAAAATGACTTAAGACTTCTACGCGGTCATGGATGACGAAACGAAACAATCTACCCTTGTGGATTAAATAAAGGGTTCAGTTTGATATTCCCTGTAGATTCCCGAGTTCGACAAGATGCATCTGAAGAAGGTAGAGGATTACATCGGCCGAAACGTTGTGAGAATAACATGCAAGAGTAGAAGAGTCGTCCAAATAATCCAAATAATAAAAATGATCCAAATGATCCAAATAATACAAATAATCCAAATGTTCTAAATAATCCAAATGATCCAAATAATCCAAATGATCCAAATAATCCAAATGATCCAAATGATCCAAATGTTCCATATAATCCAAATGATTCAAATAATCCAAATAATCCAAATGTTTCAAATAATCCAAATAATCCAAATAATCCAAATAATCCAAATAATCCAAATAATCCAAATGTTCCAAATAATCCAAATGATCCAAATCATCCAAATAATCAAAATGATCCAAATAATCCAAATAATCCAAATGATCCAAATGATCCAAATGATCCAAATGTTCCAAATAATCCAAATGATCCAAATAATCCAAATAATCCAAATGTTTCAAATAATCCAAATAATCCAAATAATCCAAATAATCCAAATGTTCCAAATAATCCAAATGATCCAAATAATCCAAATAATCAAAATGATCCAAATGATCCAAATAATCACAATAATCCAAATGATCCAAATAATCACAATAATCCAAATGATCCAAAAGCTAGAGCATCCATTATCTTTTTAATCCATAAATAAATACAAATTGGAGGGGGTAGTCTTCTTTTAACTCTTACTTTTGTTCAATATTTTCACAGACTATGTTCTGTATTGAATTATTTAAAAAACAAAAACTAGCGAGATCCCGTTAAAAGTTTACTGTGATTTCTACCCTAATCTCTGTAATTTACTGCTAAAAAAGGGGAGGTAACGGTAGTTAAGTGGGTAACAACACATACTGTCGACCTGGGTGTTCTACGTTCGAATGCAGTCGGTTCCACATTACCACTTTCACTTAGGGACTTGGCAACCTTCACGTAGTCCTCCCCGTAAGTACGTGATGTATTTCTAGAATTATATCGGGGAAAACCAATGTCAACACTAGAATCACCTGATTCGCTCGCAATGAATGACTGTTAATAATAGGATTCCTTTTAAAATGATAAATGTCTGTCAGGGTCAATACTATGAAGAAAAATGACCCTTTCTTCCTTAAAAGTTATTGTAATGTTCAATAAACCGAATATGGGTCTTCTTTATTTATGTATTTATTTATTTATTTATTTAAATTTGTAGCACTTTAATTATTCCTTAAAACAATACATTGTCTCTGTCTTCTTACCATAAAAATAATTGTCAATTGAATGTTCTTCAAATCAATAAAACAAATGCCGCTTTTTGTAACGTATTTATTTAAAATTATAGCGTTTTACTCGCCGAGACCAAATAATTTCATTTTGGAACAATTCATTTGAAAATGGGTAAAGTCGGAATTGTTACCTTAGCGACATAGGATTAATCGCAAATAAACATCGGACGATTACATTTTTTAAAAATATGTGTAAAAAGTAAGTACAAACCTGACACGCCTTAGCGTATTTTTATATAGATGTCTGAGATCGAATTTGTTTATTTCAATATTTGGAGTAACGCACGGGTAACCATTATGAAAACGATGATTATTCCTGGAAAAGGATGAAACACATGTGTATGTGGATGAGAATTAAATAAAAGTATATATCGTAGTATTATATATATATATATATATATATATATATATATATATATATATATGTATTCTCAAAGTACTCGACTTGAACAGAGCTGTATAATTATTTTAGTATTGACTCGGAACTTTCTTCAAGAGAGACGCTTGAGCTAATACACCGGATTAACGGTGATATTTTAAACTCCATTCTTCGTGTTGTTTTCATTTCGTGAGTCGCTGATGATTTAAAGCTAGAGAAAGAATTGCAATCTCCCTTATAAGTAAACTTTAATGTGGGATGATAATTTTTCAATAAGGAGAAGAATGTATTTGCCTATTGAACCCTTGGAGCACCATATATTTGCCTATACATTACATCGTTAAAACTGAACTGAATTCAACAGATGGTGTCGGACTTTTATTCCTCGTATCTTTTAATCATGAAAGATAAAACATGTCTTCCCTTCTTAATTGCCGTAATGAATATATATATATATATATATATATATATATATATATATATATATATATATATATATATATAGTATAATTTTTTATTTATACAAACATTATTTGTTACATATGTGCATACATGTTTCGGTTGTACTCTTTACAGAGCAAAGAAGACAGAGAAGCATTCTCTATCTTCTTTGGTCTGAAGAGGTTGATTCTCTGTGAAGAGTACAACCGAAACATGTATGCGCATATGTTACAAATAATGTTTTTTATAAATAAAAATGTATACTTAAGAACAGCTCTACTTGTTATTGAGCACTTTTTATAAACACTTGAGTTTCAAAAGATTTACATCTACAGAAACTAATACAATACGTGTACCATACATATATATATATATATATATATATATATATATATATGTAAAGGAGTAAGGCTACCAACATTTGTAGAATGTTTTTTTTCAACATTTATTTATTATTTTGTTGTTTTATCATTTTATAATTTTATATAACGCGTTTCAAGCGGTGGTCCGCTTGCATCAGATATGTAAATCCATATATATATATATATATATATATATATATATATATATATATATATATATATATATATATTCAAGATTCTAATCTTTCATCTCTTGAATTGATTGCTCTATTAAAAAAAGTGAGCTTTATATTATAACGATAGTTTATTATTAAACGACAAATCGATTATACTTTACTTAATTTTACAATCTAATCTAATATATATATATATATATATATATATATATATATATATATGATTATTTTTATTTACACAGACATGTACAAAATCTGCGACACTGGCATGTCGATGTTATATATCAACAGCTATTATAAACTGAGATCTGATCAGGCAGAGTTAGAATCCGATCTTAACCTTAGATCATATTTGGAAAGAACCAAATATGATCTAAGGTTAAGATCGGATTCTAACTCTGCCTGATGAGATCTCAGTTTATAATAGCTGTTGATCGATAACATCGACATGCCAGTGTCGCAGATTTTGTACATGTCTGTGTAAATAAAAATAATCATATATAAAAGCCCTATTTGATATTGAGCACTTTTTATAAATCCGGTTGAAATTCTGTGGATTACTACCCTGTGGATGTTTTACCTGGATTATTATTATTATAATAATTATTATATATATATATATATATATATATATATATATATATATATATATATATATATATATGTGTGTGTGTGTGTGTGGGGGGGGTGTTTTTGAAAAGACTGCGATAGAAAAATGATCACGCTGAACACACATGTCGTCAGATTTAAGGTAAATGAATAGATTTATTTTTCATGATGACAGAAATTTGCTACTTTTTAGGCTTAAAAGAAAAGACAAGCAAAAACGTGCCCACGTGTTTACTGAAATAACGAATGGAAGCAACCATTTATTTCCTCCTAGACCACCCCCCGCTCCCCGCCTCCCAATACCCAACAAACTCTCTTTACAGCCGTCGTTTGCGTCGCAGGCAGTGGTCTAACACCATTGTCTTTCGCGAGTATCGCTCGTGGTCGCTGCAAGACCGCCGCACCGTTAGACTCTCTCTCTCTCTCTCTCTCACTCTCTCTCTCTCTTCCTCTCTCTCTTCCTCTCTCTCCCTCTCTCTCTCGCTCTCTCTCTCTCTTTCCATACCGCAATGATTCATGGTTCCCGTGGTGTTCGGCGAACGAAGGAGAAGATTTCCCTGTGGAGTGGCCGACTGTTCCAGCAGCGATCACTTGCGCGGTCGGGTCACGTCTAAAGAGACCTGGATTCAGCGTAGACCTTGGGGGTCCCTAGACAAAAAAAAATCCCAGTGAAAGAGCATCTCGCAGTAAAGGGAGCAGAAGGGGACTGTCGACGAGAGGCGGATGCTGGTATCAGTCAGAATGAAGGAAAAAAAAGAAGAAAGAAAATAAAACAACTATGAACGTTCAATAACTGTAAGGAAGGTTATAAATTGCAATATATGCATTTATTCTGTGTGGAAAATATATGCCTCGTGTGTGGATGTCCTCTGTACGTGTTTACATGCATATATCGAATTGATGGACGCGACCGTGGGCTCGGTGTGCCAGGTTCAAATTCTGTCGGGGCTATTAGATTACTTCCAACAATAAATACCCTCGCAATATATATACAGCTCTAACACTATTTCTCCAGCTATACATGAAATAATAGGGTAGACAAGAGTCCCATGCTTTGGTAGAGCAGTTATTAAATATATTAAGTTTACCTAAAATATAGCATTCAATTATTTATATACTAACAGGAAGACCCGACGATGCTCGGGATTGAATGAGGATCACTATTATATACTTTTTTCAATTTGCTCCGAACACCATATTAGTTTCTTTATTTTTACAGCCCCTCATGCTGTTTCACCCCCTAATACAGTCGAAATAAGCTGAAATGTTCAACAAAAAAATTAGTGTATTGTACATATGGTTTTAAATTTAATTAGAATCGGATTCACGTATTTGAAGTTTTAAGGAATTTCTGTTCTAATGGGTCACTTAGAAGTGGAGAAGGTAAAGATTCGTGAACACTTCCATTGTCTTCCTCGGATAATTTTATGCATATGATCTAAATCTTATTAAAATACGTTATAGTTGAGGGTTTAAAGAAAGTTCGGCTCGCATTGATCTCCTAGGTAAGGCGGGCACTTAGAGATTTCGTGTGTGTTTGTGTAATGTTTGTGTTTTCCCTACTGTAAAGAAAAGGTTAGAGAATCTACATAAAATCTAAAAGTGTATTTTTCATGCAATATTTACTGGGGAAAACAATGTAAGTGTTTCCAAATCTCTAAGTGCATCCCTAAGGGGACTGTGAGAACATCACCCCTTAAAACTTCAAATATATGCTATTATTATCATATGTTATATTTTAAATCATAAGTATAACATTCTCTGAGGAAGACAATGGAAGTGGTTCTGATTCTCTAAGTGTCTTTCTAACCTAAGGGAGCTATATAGGTCGAACCTTTATTAAAATTTCAAATATATACTATTTTGATGAAATTTATATCATATGTATAAAATACTCCGGGGAAGACAATGGAAGTGGTCTCGAATCTCTACGTTACCCTCTATGTACCGAATATCTACGTGGCGCCACCTCTAAATGGCCAATAGGGGACAGACACCCCTAAAAAGTTCAAATATGTATACCCGATTTTTTCCAACATTTCGGCTTAATCCGACAATATTAGGGTGCGAAACAAGGAAGGGGCAGTAAAAACAAAGAAATTAATATGATGCTATGAAAACAGGGGAAAAGTATATAGTAGTGATCCTCGTGTAATCCCGAGCAACGCCGGGTTTCCTTCCAGTAAATAAATATTCTTCTCTTACGGACAGATTTAGTTTTTTTTACTCCAGTGATAGTGAAGACTTCTGGGGTTGTTTGCCCCCGTTCAATTGCGTTCCTTCGGATTATTGGCAGGATTGCAGTTTCGTCAAAGCATGTGCCTCGCGAAAAAAAGAATGGCACTTGCAACGTGTTTCACCAGCGGTGGTACGAGGGTAATGCTTTTGCCACCATTAGGGCTAGCAATGAATAGTTGCCAACTCTACATGTTCTGTCTTTAAGAAAATATTGTAAACCCTTAACGTCCAATACCGCCCCAACACGCACTACAAATGATGTTTTTTTTAATTCTTAATATAATCCTATTTTAAAACGAGCTTAAAAGCTTCCTATGGAAGGGAAATAACTCTTACCAATTCTCCTGAGACTTACATCCGGGTACTGATACGTATTTCCGTATCTCATCGTTTTCATAGCGTTAAGCGTGTGTTACTCCTAATATTGAAATAAACAAATTCGATATATATATATATATATATATATATATATATATATATATAGTTGTTACATAACCACTCTAAGAGGTGGCAGCAAAGGGGGGGATCTTACTTATTACTAATTTAACTGATCCTGCCCGACTGAGGCAGTTCTCCGAAACCACTCTAACAGTTCGACTTACATCCTTTCCAGGTCGAAAACAATGCGAAACGTCTATGAGAGGATTAATAGTGGCTACAATTTTTTTTTAATACTTTTGTAAAACATTTTCTGTAAAACATTTTTAAACAAACATTTTAAACACATTTTTAAGAGAGTCGTTCTAACACATCTTTAAGAGTCATTTTTAAACACAGTTTCATTAGGACGATTTTAATGGCACTTTTAAGTCTTATTAGACAATGAACTAAAAAAATTACCTTTGAGATTTCGTTCGTCGTGGTCGTGAGTTCGTTGGCACCTCACCTTCACTGCTGGCTGTGATCGTTGTGAAGTAGCTGTTTTATGTGGCAGATTCGGTTTTCAAGCACGAAGACAAAGACATTCAGAGACGATTTTTCAGAGAGAGATTTCATCATTTTATTTCACACATCATTCCAGTGGAGGGTTCTCATTCGTCGGTTCTTCATTCAGATCTTATCTTCATTCATACTGTGGGACGCTGGACGCAGTTAGCTAATTTCTCAGCCCATGGCTGGTGAAGTCTCCCGCCTATGTACATTACAGAGCTCAGTATATCGACGTCTGTTCATGACCGCTTCCATGGTTAACTATTAACCCAACTTTCACACAAGGTTACATGGCTGAGACTATCGATCCTGTCGATTCGAAGATCGGGAACTAACTGACTCGCAAACTAAATCTTCACACAAAGATGAATCACGTCACCTGATGTA
>OY744527.1:30291155-30361155 GCA_963556195.1 Sepiola atlantica | reverse complement strand
AGCTCTTTCATAATTTCAATAGGCTGACACAGCCTTATTTCATCGAAGGACCACCTATCATGCGCCACAATGCACGTTAATATTTTATGTCTATTTCTTGGTGATTTAGTTACTTTCTTACCATCACTGAACCTCTGGCACCTGTCCAACTAAGTACACGCCATGTGTCGTAGACGTCCATGCTTCCCTTCTTATAGACGAAAGGTCGGTGGTCTCAATCTGATCTCAAGAGGTGGTCCGTTCCAGTAAAAACAGTAATCGTATATATATTTGGGGGAGCCCGCCATTGGAAACAAAAAAAATCCTATCAGTTGCTGATTTGTGCCATTACATACGCCGCCATTGTTCGACGTTACGCATGAGCATGTCGTATGCGACGTGCACCTAACTTACATCCGCTGCGTTCTCTCCGTTCGCTTCTATGGATGACTGCACACACGAAGATGCATAGGATCTCAATCATCACTGACACTAAATTGTGTTATCGATGTCGGTGCAATCAATCAACGTTGATCATTCATGCAGAACGGGTGAACTTCATCAAACGGATGAGGAGAAGCACCACAGACGAATTGTCGTTCTTGCCTCTACGTATTCCAATCCCTTATATTCCAACGTCTCTCTGTTTTACTTAACCCTGACCCACTATGTTCCCAAGCCTCACTACATCTCATGATGAGCAGGTGGGAAAATGTCAAAGAGTGGATGGACGTGGACAACCAAGAGAGTGATGGCATCTGGCAGAGCAGAAAAGGAGGGTAATATAGCCAGTATGAACAATGTAGGTGGTGGGGGCAACGGGGAAAAAAGGGGTGCTCCAGCGGTGGTGGTGGCGATGGTGTGGAGTTCAGAAAAAAATCGTGATTGATAGAAAGAAAAAGCTATTTACAAAGCAGATTGCTATAATGGATATTGTGAAAAATGAATGATTGGAAAAAATGTATATATATATATATATATATATATATATATATATATATATATATATATATATATATATATATATATATATATATATATATATATATAGTAAGCTATGAAATATATATTTATGGCAATTAAGCTACACAGAGGCTCCCGCGTTTTATCCCCGGGGGGAATCTTCAGCATTTTAGCCTGAAGATTCCTCTCGTGGATGAAACGCGGGAGCCTCTGTGTAGCTTAATTGCCATAAATATATTTTCATAGCTTACTACCTAGCTCTACTTACGTATGGAGCACTGTTGAAGTAAATACTAAAAATTGATACATAAAAAGTTATATCGCTTTATAAATTTTTACGTGGATACATAAAATACTAATATATATATATATATACATAGAGAGAGAGAGAGAGAGACTGAGACAGAGAGAGAACTAATAAATATTGTTATAAATCTTTGATCTATTCATTTATCACTATTCACTCTAACGTAGCTCTGTTGGATCTTAGAGTTTAACGATTGAGCTGATCCCAAGACCTGCAGTATCGGAGTTCATAAGTCTATACTTTAGTCCATTCAAGTCTTTTTGACCTTCACATTTAAGTATCAATTCTTTAAAATTCAGCTGTTTAATTCTAACAGGTATCTTCTGAAACGAATTCCTTCCCCTTTCAACAAAATGCATCCCGATTCCTGCAGAAGAAATTAAATAGGAAGCATCAACGCTTTTGATGTTTGTGATGTTGATGTTTTCACTGAATTTCTGTATAAGGCGCTGAAGACGTGACATATTCGAAATCATATATTAAAAAACAAGCAAATTAAATATGATTCCTGAACTTATATGAAACGATCGTACGCCATTGTCGACATTGAATTCTTGGAACTAATGAATAATGTTGTAAATCGTTGATTTCATTTATTTATTTATCACTATTCATTTTCTTTCTTTCTCTCTCTCTCTCACACACTTTCTCTCTCTCTCTCTATCTCTCTCTCTCTCTATATATATATATATATATATATTATAATATAAAATGAAGTAATAAAATAAGGTGTCAATCAAATTTTATTAGAATTCAAAGTTCATGCAAAGCATCCTTAAGTCCTTAGCTCATGAGTTTTCAAAGATAATTCTTCTCTTCAGAGGACCATTACCGCAGTTATACTACTACAGGCAATAAAATTACGCTTTGAAAATATATAAAATTATATACACAAATACATAAAGATACATAACATCAAACATATCAATCCAAGAACATACTTTTGTTGAATCCATACAGTCCATCCAGGTCATACAAGTTGAGAAGCATAATCAGGAAGGACATTACTCCAAGATACAAACAGCAGTCCAAATACGTGAAATTGAAGGGGCCGACAAAGTTATCCAGTCGCGAAATGTGTCCATATTCAATGTTAATGATAAATAAATCAATCAAAATAATACAAAAAGTCCAATCAAAGTTTCGAAATCCCGACATGTGCAACCCGAGTCAAATCCAAATTCGTTGTTTAATTAGAAAACCCGTTAAATCCGAATTGAGCAAAATAAGACTGAATCCCATCACATCTAGCCAGAAGAGCGAAATTTATATAAGTGATATTCTCCCCCTGCCATTCAACCAGACATGACAAATCCCTAACGAACAGAAGGCGATATTAAATTGTCTACATCTCAGAATTACTTTAACGGGCCTAAAGTTATGTCTGTGTTGCATCCTGTTTGACGCGTTCAAGAAAGACAGCAACATACAACCCCGCCATCCATCCCACCCAAATTAGGTCTTCCCTGTCTGGGTCAGTAAGTATATTCTATGTCAAAGGGGAAGGAGCTAAGAAGTTAAAAGAAAGAGAAAAGGGAATTAGGAAAAATAGGTCAGGTCATGTGATCATGTACACATCCAAAAGTATTACTTAAAATCTAGCTTACAGTAAAAACCGACTTCACAAATCTAGCCCTATCAAGTAATTTAGAATATTTATGAAATTAAAAATTACGAAGTTATTAAATTCCAATAATTTTATAGTTTAATTCAAGATTTAATTTTATCAGGCTAGAAATTATTAGTAGTTTAATTTAAGATACAATCACATCAGCCCAGGAATTCCAACTCAAGGCTTGACATTCCCCAATTAAAAAGTTTAACCTGCCCTAAGGTTTAATTTTTCCCAATTAAGATTTAATTTTCCCAATTACGAAGTTATCTAAATAATTAGAACTTAATAATTTAATAGTTTAATTTAAGATTTAATTTTATCAGATTAGGAAGTTTAATTTAAGGTTTGGTTTGTTCAATCAAGAAGTCCAATCCAAATTAGGGTATTATTTTTCCTAATCAAGAAGTTGTAAATATATTTAAGGTTTAAGGTTTAATATTTCCCAATTAAGAGGTTGTAAAGATATTGTAAAGATATTGTAAATATATTTAGAAACTGAAAATTTAGGTGTATATATTTAGAAACTGAAAATTTAGGTGTATAGACCCTTACAACTTCAGAGTCTAAATCCCTTAGGCAAAAAAGATTAAAAATTAAAAAGGACCCATCTCGAAGTCTGGACACCCCCGGTTTCATTGCTCGCCCAAACAGCTACGGCAAGACTGGTGGTGGTTTCCATATAGCATATTTGAATTTCCTTCCGTGTCGACATTTGGAGACTAATTCACTTCTAGAATTTATCAGATTTAAATGTTTAGGTGCAGTAGCTATCATTACAGCTTCAGAGTTGCATAGACCACAAGATCTGGATCATGGGCTGTAGGAGTTTGATTTTTTTAAGATAGACCATTTTATATTGTGTGGAATATTATTTGATCTTAAATTTTTAACTAAAGTGGTCAGGGATGTTCTGTTGTTACCGACATCGTTATTGAAGGAGTAGTTATGCATGGAGATGCGGGATTTAATTAAATTTGATGTGGCCCCAATATATGTGTGTACCCTAGGATTTACCCTTATTCCCGCGCCATTTATATTCCTATTCACAGGTCTATTTCTATTTACTGTATTTTCATGATGTGGATTAGGTTGGTTGATTGATTGTATATTATTGTTATCGTTACCTTCCATTGGGAACTCATTACCGGTTTGCTGAGGTAGAGGATGGATATTAGAATTGTTAGGTCTAGAGTTATGGTGCAAATTAGTTGTAGTGCTCAATTGTGGAATTTGATTAGGGGCTGTATTTATGCGGTCTCTAGGATTCATTATAGAATTATTTTGTTCAGTTACAGTACAAGCATATACAATATCAGAATATGTGCATCTATTGTCCAGTGGGCAATCACTGGTGCGCCTGCAGTTGCATGTATTTATAGGATTGGAATAATTAGAATTAGATTGGATGTTTTTTATTTTTTTTGCTATTTGCTGAGATTATTGTTTGGGCTATATTTGGCATAGTAGAGTATGAAATTTTAATTGAATTCTTATTAAGTATGGAGCTATATTTATGTGGGTATTTAAAAGGGTTTTCCAATATTTTAAAGAATTCCTTCGGGATATTGGTTTTAACGTTATTATTGAAAGGTGGGTTAAACCAAATATTATTTTTCCTTCTAAGGCGTTTACGTGCAGTAGGTGTAGGGCTATCTATATGTTGGTGATTTTCATCAGGTATGATAGAGTGCCTTAGGGGTCTTTGTTTATTTACATTTCTTTTAGTTCGGCTCCTATCGCTAGTTGTCATATTATGTGTAATAATATTTACAGTTCTATCATTCTCTTTGTTTTGGTTATAAGTTATTTTTTTAGAATATCCAGAGTTGAGCAATGCATTGTTATAAAATTGTGCGTTTTGGTTGAAAATGTTTTTATTGGCAGAAAGCTTAGATATTCTATTGGAAACAGACGGTACTATTGAATTAATTATAGCTTTCGGGTGGTTAGATAGTTTATGTACATAGAAAAGAATTAGATTGGGTTTATGGAAAGGGCTATATGATCCGTCATTGAGGTTAAGGGTGATATCAAGGAAGTTAGAAGTTTTTCTCTCCGGATCAACAGTTATGGAAAGGCCGAAATTTCTGAAAAAATCATGTAATTCTTCAATTGTTTTGCTATATCTTCTAGGTCTTTCATCCGAGACAAATAGGGCATCGTCTCTGTATAGGCCCCCTCTTATATTTTTAAACCTATGTTTCATTTCATTTAAGAGGAATAAACCCACTAGATCCGTTACCTGAGCAGAATCAGAAGCTCCCATAGTAATATCGAAATCGTTGGGGGTGTCCTTTCTGGTCCGTAATTTGCCTTCGAATTGGAGAATAGATCTTCTGGCTAAGGTGATCAGTTTAATTTCCTGATCAGTAAGGTCTGAATTATTTTTCGCTAAATTTAGGGCTTTATTTAAGAGAATTGGGGTAATAGATTGGTAATAGTTGTCTATGTCAAAAGTTATAAAACTTAATCTATGTTTATCTTTAAGGTTCATAAACCATTCAATTACGTTATCTGAAGATTGCCACAATGAAAAGAAAATTTTATTTCTGATTGTCGGGATGACCCTATCAAGAATTTTTTTACTGATTATGCCTAAGTCAGATTTTGATGGGCAAATTAACCTTATTGATGGGTTTTGTTGAAAGTTAGTCTTATGGTCTTTAAGAGAAAATCTAGGTGTAGCTGGCGTTACTATTTCTGCATGGTTAGTTAGATTCATATATTTAAGTAGTCTTTTAGCCTCCAAATTTATATCTATAATTTTATTGGGTGGTGCAATTTTATATGATTTATGCAACTCACGGTATATTAAATTCCTGTAAGAGGTATAATCCAATTTGTAGTAGTTCTTGGTCTTGTCTGCAGGAACAATGAAATCCGTATGTTTGTTAACTCTCCTGGTAAATCCATTTATTTTTTTGACGATAGAACTGCAATATTTAGTCTGCTTTCTGAATTTAATTCTTCTGACCAGGTCGAACAAGGCATTCTCAAAGCCGGCCAAATCATCATTCTGCCTAGGGAAAGATGTTGTTTTAAGGCCGTAATGAGCTGCGGCGATTCTCTCAATTTTTTTAAGCTCCTTAAATGAGTTCAATGGTAGTCCACCTCCATTAGTATTTTGCCGTTTCGTATCTTCAATGTCAATCCGATCCGGTGATGATTTTAGATCATGATGGTAAGCTCTCCATCTAACATTTATCAAAAACTTATTTATTGACTGGACCAATTTGTATATATAAGCCTCCTTAGTTGGAGTAGGTATGTTTTTGGCTGATAATGGAAGAAATTCTTTGCTGAACATATCCGGATTGTAATTAAAGCTCTACCTCACGGGAGCTTAAATATATGAAGCAATCCAACAAAAGATATAAGCGTCAACTAATATCTTATAATTAGTGAAACATCCGGATAAAAAACTGAAGCTCAATATACTGGATATCTTGGATTGATATGTTTGATGTTATGTATCTTTATGTATTTGTGTATATAATTTTATATATTTTCAAAGCGTAATTTTATTGCCTGTAGTAGTATAACTGCGGTAATGGTCCTCTGAAGAGAAGAATTATCTTTGAAAACTCATGAGCTACGGACTTAAGGATGCTTTGCATGAACTTTGAATTCTAATAAAATTTAATTGACACCTTATTTTATTACTTCATTTTATATTATAATATTAATGCTCTATCCAGTATATTGAGCTTCAGTTTTTTATCCGGATGTTTCACTAATTATAAGATATTAGTTGACGCTTATATCTTTTGTTGGATTGCTTCATATATATATATATATATATATATATATATATATATATATATATATATATATATATATATATACATATATATATATATGTGTGTGTGTGTGAGTGTGTGTGTGATGGATTCTCCTGTCGATTTCGACGTATGAGTGCCTCGTCAGGGGCTGGCCGCGCATGTAATTGTAATTGCAAGGGTTGTGCAATCCCCAACAACACTTCTCTTGAGTCGGCATTGCCTGATTCCAATGGCAAGTACTTCAAGAGGACTGGAAACAATGCGGAGATAAACATATATATATATATATATATATATATATATATATATAACCTTCGCTTCGTAAAGATAGTTTGCCCTATATCAGGTGCATTAGTGTTATTTACCAGTTTAATTGCCAGTGTGATGCGAACTTCCTTGCATTTGCTGACCCGCATTAACCAGCACGTTCCATCTAAAATCCGAAAGAGAAGGGCAGGATCCTTGTGTCACATTTCCTTATCAACATCGGACTCTCTTATTGAAAAGCACTTGGTCAAAAATTCTTGCTGTGCTATAAACGATAAAATGGAGTATTTTTAGGTCTTGTATAGAGCGCATTCCAAAATGATTGCGTCTGCGAAAGTTGGCTGATGATTGTTCCATCTTGATCCAGTCGACAATACATTCTGGGCAATCAGACCGACAGAGACTGGCCATTTTGGTGGCCTTTATCTGTCTTAGTGATGTTTTACGCTTTGGGTAGTCCTAGGACCTTGTCTCTCCTCTTCAAGAAGGGGTTGGTTTATTGCCAATTGCCTGAGGCGCCCCTACTGGGGAATTCTGACAGGGATACTCAGGCAGTTTTAGAGGTTAGGCTGGCTATTTCACTGAGAGGCTAGCTTCCCCACGTCATTTTCCGGCTTTGTGCCGCATCTTCAGTGGAAGGAAGTAAATAAAAGTAATTCTTAAACGATTTAGTCGGCGAATATCGTCTAATCATTTTGCCGTCTAAATACCAGTCGAGAATACGTTCTCAACAGTCAGTCCGGCAGAGACTGGCCATCTCGGTGGTCTCTATCTGTCAGATTGTTGTATATGTATTGGGTAGTCGGAGGAGGTCTACGTCCCAGGTATAGGGAGGGGTTGCTTTATTGCCAATTGCAATAAGCGCCCATATCAGAGAATGATCACGGGCTGCCCAGGCTATTTTAGAGGCAAACCTGGCTCTTCCGCTGGGGCACTGGCTTTTTTCTCTGACTTTCCAGCTTTGTGCCACATAATACTTACGTGTGAAATACATTTAAAAATTGTGCGATTCCGTCTCTATCGACATTCGTAAACCTTCTGTATGCCACCAGAAGAATATCATCATATTTCTTAGGATTAATTCCCCCCCCCCAAAGAATATTATTCAAAGCTCTCGCTGGATAGAGCACTTTAAATAAGTTGGCAAGAAACCGTCATTTACAGCGTAATGCAACACTATAAGCCTCGCCTATTGAGTGCTCTCGATGGCATGTTTATGATCGCCGATTTTGCTATTCAGACGTAAAGTTCCTCCCATTTCCAGACAATGCGTAGTGGGCACATCGGTGCGCGCTTCGACTACTGAGTTTTTTTTTTTGTTTTTTTTTAACGAAGTTCACCCCAAACAAAGCAGGCCGCCACTGTAGACGTAAGGGGCTACTGAGAAGAAAGAAAAGGGGAGAGGGTTTGGGGGTCAACCTAAATTGGGATCTGCGCAGCGACATGTCCGTTTACATTAGTTTTAAATTTCTGCATGTCAGTAGTGTCGGGGAAACAAGGGGCAAGGAGGGAGTTCCAAAAGCCAGCAGCACAAGGAAAGAAGCTATTTAAGTAGAATGCTCTCTGGCATCTGGGGACCTCCACAGTGAATGAATGGGATTTAGTTAATTGTCGAGTTGGTCTAGTGAATTTACGTCGATGGGGCACCAGAGTAGCCAGTTCATCGGCGCATAATCCATTGAAGTATTTGTAAAACAAGCACAAGGATGCTACATTGCGACGATGGGACAGGGACTGAAGCTTGGTTGACAGTGAGGGGCCTAGTAGGTTGGCGACTCTTTTTTGGACCTTGTCAAAGAGGGAGAGACTAGTAGATGATGCACCAGCCCAGATGTGGCAACAATACGGATAGTGGCTTTGAAGAGATACATGATGATGTCAGGTGTGAGGAGTTTACTAGCACGGTAGAGGGAGCCACCCTTCTTTGCGGCAGCCTTGGCAATGTCTTCAATATATTTGTTCCAATTCATGTTACCTGTGAAGGTTAGGCCGAAGAGTTTGAATGATGAACTCTCAGGTAGGGTGCCATGACAATCGGTGGTTGGAAAGGTTTCTTGTACTATTGAAAGAAAAGGAGCTTTGTCTTTGCGGCATTAAAAGTTACCAACCATTTATGACCCCAATCCACTAATGCTTGGATGTGATTTTCTAATGAGTCAGCCATTGCCTCGGATATGATCGCGTCTGTTTTGCCAACATGACGAGAGTAAAGCGTGGTGTCGTCAGCAAATAAACCAATCTCAGATTCTATGTCATTAGGGAGATCGTTTATATAGATCAGGAACAACAAAGGTCCAAGGATAGATCCCTGGGGTACACTAGCATTTATGTCATGTTGCTTATATGAAGGGTCATCGAGGACAACCTGGATGTTTCTTTTGGTTAGGAAGGATCTAATTATATTAAGTAATTGCCCAGTAATACCGTATGGGCGTATTTTCAGAAGCTCTTTATGCCATACCTTGTAATAGGCCTTGGATATATCAAGCGCTACTGCCCTAGCTTCTCCTGCCTTGTCAAGTGTATGATACATACGTTCAGAGATGACCGTTAGGATGTCTGCAGTAGATCGTGCTTGTCTAAATCCATACTGGCGGTCAGAAAGAATTTAGCATTAACTAAGTGCCGTACTATCGCTAGATTGATTAAGGATTCAAAGATTTTAACAAAGATCGGCAGTAGACTGATTGGACGGTAGTTCTGAGGATCGGTTCTATTCCACAGAATTCTTGTAGACTGGTACCACAGAGGCAATTTTCCAGCTATCGGGGAAGCAAGATTCAGCTAGGCAATTTATTGTAGAGTTTGGAGAGGACAAGGGCCAGTTCAGCAGAGCATTTCTTTATTACTATTACAGGTACAAGATCCGGCCCACAAGCTTTGGAGGTGTCAAGGTTTTTCATCATGTCTCTGACCTGGGATGGGGTGATGACCAGGTTATCAAATGTGGCTTCGGTCTGCAAAGGGAATTTTGGGAGGGGGTGGTTATCTGAGTCCAAAGTCGAGTTAGAAGCGAAATGCTGGGCAAGTAGTTCAGCCTTATCAGTGACCGTGTACACGACATCATTGTGGTTAGATAGTGGGGGAATCGTTGATTGACCATTATTCACTACACTATTGTAGATTTTCCAGAAATCGCGAGTGCCTAGTTTCTGTGATTTGATGCGTTTTTTTTTGTTAACTCATTATACCTTCTCTTAGCTTCGCCACTCACGGCCTTGCATTTATTTCTTGACTATAAAAATTTATATCTATTAGTAGTTAACTTATGGCGGCCAAATTTACGGAATGCTTGTTGCCTCTCAGCAATGGCAGCTGCACATTCCGAGGTGAACCATGGGGAGAGTGGGGCTTGCTGAAGAATTTTCGCATGGAGACATAGGCTTCAATGCCTGCTTTGACGCATTCAGTTAATTCATTTGCACACTGGTCGGCAGTGAGAAGGTTTCCCTCCATGGGGCGTCACTGATGTGATCTCTGATTGACTCGAAATCAGTCTTCTTGTAGTATCTCGTTATTTTGAGCAACGGTTCATCAGCTTTTGGACAACTTTTTAGGGTGATATGTATCATTAGCACAATGTGATCAGCATTACCGAGTGGGCTATGAGCTTTCGTCACACAAGTCTCAGGCATTGAGTTCAAGAAAATGTCTAGAAGTGAGGCTTGATGGTCTACTCGATCGGGGATGCGGGATGGAAAATCGACAGTCTGCATCGGTAAGGCTAGAGAATCCCAACCAGTCGCGGTGGTGCGCATTAAAATCCACAAATACATATATCTGGGCATTCGAGACAATTGAGATTGCTCCACTTATGCTTTCAGAGACAGAGTTTAGCAGAGTACAGTCCTGGGGCGACGGGGAGCGCTATAAGATATATAAGTAACTGACGCTGTGATGTAAAGTCAATCTAAAGCACACGTAGTATTGTTCATCTGATTCTAACCTATGTTCTCTAGTCAGGAGGTGGGTGTTTCGAACATAAACTCCTAGCCCGTGCATATGTTTGTCAGAGTATTTACGGTAGAGTAGGAGGTAGCCAGTCATGTCAAAATGGTGAGAGGAGATTGTGGATTGAAGGTTAGTTTCACTTAGAGCTAGGATATCCGGAGAGTTTGCCAGGAGAAAGGTTTCTACGTTGTTGATATTTGTTCTAAGTCCCCGGATATTTGAGAATGCGAGCCTCAAGGGCGGAGGCGAAGATGTTTTTTGTTGGGTGTCTTGTTTAGGTTTGCTTTTATTTTTTTTGTAATGACATGTTTGTTTTGATTATAGAGTGGGTTGGCTAAGGTGGGCCCTTGTTTGGTGGCAATAAGCTCACACAAGCAGTCCATTAGTCGCGAGCTGGTCCATGGATGTTGTGGCCTCGGAAAGCCCACCGGAGATAATTGCAGGATCCCTTTCCATGCGCGACATGGCACACACAATTACCCACGGTATTTTGCAACTGATGATTGAGCAGCCGTTCTTAGCGCTATCCAAGAGTTTGGGTTCTGTCCTGTCAGTCGGAAACAGCAGCCAGACAAGCTGTCTAACCTGTACCCTCAACCTGTCGGAACAAGAGAGACCCAGACTGGTCATGTAAGACTTAGTGACGAAAATACTTTCCCCAAGTTGCCCAAATAGAGAGAAAAAGAACGGCGTTCATTGTCCTAGTAAGGAAACAAGGCTAGGCACTGAGTGTTTAGAGGCGTCCCAACACTGGTACCTCTGCGCCTGGCTAATAGACAAAGACCGGCGATAGGCAGAATCTATCTACTCCTTTAGCAATTGTAGGTTTGCAAACTGGATATTTTGTTCGAGATTCCAACTCTAGGAAGGTTGTCGATCAGGACTAAGGAGGCCTCCCTCCCCAACGGTTTACTGCCACGGCGTAAGTAGCTGGTAGCAAGGTTTTTTGTCAGAGATTTCCTTCTCTTAGATGAATAGCCGTACAAGGTCTTACGGGTCAAACACTTCGAGAGGGGTAAAAATAGCCTACGCTCGTGTACTAATCGGGTATTTCCTAGCCCGGCAGGTTAAAAAGAAAAAAGGCTTCCATATATATATATATATATATATGTACATATGTAGACATAAGTTCATTGTATGCTAAAGAGGGGACAGAAGGTTGAAGATAGATTTCACTCTCGCAAGTAAGTACAAATGAGAGAAATAAGAAAGAGAGGCAAAAGTTCAGGGCAGCATGGGATTGTTAAATATGACTTTCATATTGAGGTTCGAACCGTGTGACCGGTAGGGATTGTCTCCCCTCATACTAATGATTGGCGGTTTGGCATGAAACACATGTGTATATGGGTTAATTTGAAAAATAGTATTTAGAAATAATTATATATATATATATATATATATATATATACAAGCATTTTTAAAAAATAACAGAATTTGTCTGTTTAATTAAACTCTTTTTATTTTTTTCAATTTTTCTGATGGTCTTTTTTGTATTTAAATTTAAAAAATGTTCCATAGTTTTCACAGGTTTCACGAACATTTTCGATTCTTCGTCGAGTCATCCTCATGTTTCAAAAACAAATGAAAAAAAGAGAATTTTAAAAAGACGCCGGAGAAACGCGCATATGACGTTTTTCGCATTGTTCCAAGAAGTCGTTGAGGATTTAAATTCAGCAACGCTGGATGGCATCACAGAACAAAATCGCATTACGATTATATATATATATATATATATATATATATATATATATATATATATATATATATATATATCGTACATGTATTGTATTAGTTTCTGTAAATGTAAATCCGTAGAAACTCAAGTGTTTATAAAAAGTGCTCAATACCAAGTAGAGCTGTTTATAAGTATAAATTTTTATTTATACAAACATTATTGGTTACATATGTGCATACATGTTTCGGTTACACTTTTCCAAGAAAGTCAACCTC
This sequence comes from Sepiola atlantica, assembly GCA_963556195.1. Classification (NCBI taxonomy): domain Eukaryota; kingdom Metazoa; phylum Mollusca; class Cephalopoda; order Sepiida; family Sepiolidae; genus Sepiola; species Sepiola atlantica. Next base: position 30,348,341 of record OY744527.1, on the reverse strand, counting down.
ATCAGACCAAGAATTCTGAAAATTTCTTGGTCTGATGAGGTTGACTTTCTTGGAAAAGTGCAACCGAAACATGTATGCACATATGTAACCAATAATGTTTGTATAAATAAAAATTTATACTTATATATATATATATATATATATATATATATATATATATATATATATATATATATATAAACTTCTGTTTTATCGTAAGAACCTTGAGTTTGTATTCTTTTGCAAGTTTGAAATATATATGGTAATTTTAGACATAGGTATCCAAAAATAATTCAGTACTAACGTCATCAATTCTGAGTTTCACCGGATACTTCGGATATTGGCGAACTTTAACGAAGTCTAGCGAACTTTAACGAAGTCTAGCGAACTTTAACGAAGTCTAGCGAACAACATTGATGTATTAATACCGTTTTTTTTTCAAGAAATTATTTAACAAAAGAAATTGTTGATTTTATCTTACATTTAAGTGTTAAAAATTTTATCTTACATTTAAGTGTCTAAAATGTTATTTGTTTTTTGATTAATTTTATTTTTATTGTTTTTTACCCTATTTTAGTTTTTATAATTCATAGTTACATAGAGGCTAAATTTGTCATTTTTCTTTGTTTTTTCTATGCAAGTTTGTGATTTAACACGAAATGTGATAATTTTTTCTTTGCACAGAAGGAGGTAGTGTTTTTTTTCTTTTCTTTTTTTGGTTAATGAAAAGAACTTCGTTTTGGAGAAGAGAATAGGTGTACAAAACCCCGTAGAGTGTAGACTTGTAAGGTTTAAGCGTTAATAAAATCCGCTCGTTCACAGGTTGTATTTCATTGGCAGACGAGTGTGTTCAGGCTTTATTTGGGCATCCTCTCTAGCGATGCTCGAAATGTGGGAGCCTGGACACACTCGTCTGGATGTAGTTTAACAAATATATAAAAATACTCTAAAACAACTTTTGCTGACATCCATTAGTTTCGTATCTCGATCTTAATTGATATTCCCAAAGTAAATTGCGCCAATTGTATAAAGAGGTTGATCTACAGGTTACACAACGATAGGAGAAGATTCTGTAACCCCAAAATGCAGAATTAAATGTGCGCCAAGTTCCACAGCGATATAAGAAGATTAAATAGTTCCCAAATGCAAAATATTTCGGTTTCGATCTATTCTTTCTCTTATTTTTGGGGTAAGATAATTTCGCTTCTTGTTCTCCTGGCCCCAACAGGGACTGTGTCGAGATGGTCGTCCTTGACGGGAAAGGTGTTTGATCGGGCACATGTGGATTATGTGTTGGTAAATGTTTCGTTTAAGTGGGAAAACAAAATAGTTCACATGCATGTAATCTTTATCTATGTCGGAGACAGCAAATGGCGAATACATTTTGTAACAGAGTAAGTTCTGGCGCGGGAAGATAAAACAAAATGAGTTGCCTCGTCAATAACTTCAAAAGCGACATTCATTTGTTTAGTTAAAATTCACTGAAATGAATTATGCAAATAATGTATTGAAATATAGCCAGCAAATTACCTTTGTTGAGAAGTGTAGAAACAAAATTATATATTTTGAAATGTCCTCGTTATTGTATTGCTAAATAGAAAGGGTAGGCCCACTCTTACTTATTTAGAGATTTAAATTCACAGGGAAAACGTTAGCACGTTAACATGAAATAACGGTCAGACGAGGGGTCATGTGGCTCGCAGGTGGTGGGCATTTCCTCCTGTGCGAACACTAGTTAGAGGAAATGACTTCAGATAAAATAGGATCGACGTGAAGAGCGGGACCTCTAAGTTAAAAATCTTGGCGCGATTAGACATGCCTCACCACATGCCATGACGAACAGGTTGAGAAATGTCGAAGATTTAAGGCGGGGATGGACGTGGACAACCAAAAGAGTGAAGGCATCTGGAAGTGCCGAAACAGGACTAATGTAAACACGATAAACAATGTAGATCAGACGTGATGACCAGAAATGACTTAAGAATCAACGATAAACGAAGTAAGCGGGCAAGTTCCAAAAATTTGCAATCTGATCTTTTTTAATCCCGCCGCTAGCAAAAATCAAGGTTACCAACATAAAAATGATCCTTGTCCTAATTCGAGCTCTATTTTTTGGAAGAATTGTACTTTGTATGATTTATTAATTTGTATTCGAACATTTGTTTCACCGTGAAATACAAAGCCTCAGACCCTCGTTTTGGAAGGAAGGTAATGCAACAGTGTGCGAACATTTATTCCAACAAGTCAAACACAACAACAACGAAAAAAGAACACAAAGAAGTAACAATAAAAGGCCGGTAATATGATAGAAAACCTATAAATTTAGTGACTTAACCCAGTCTATATGGTTAAAATTTACCGGAACTTTAGAGTACGTTGTGAAACTGCAAGTAAATCAAATATATATAAACTACATGAAGTTTTATAACGGTGAGAAATGTTACGGTGATCAAGTTAAGGGTTAAATATGCATAGGTGGGTTATATTTCGTGCATTTGTGTGTTTTCTATGTGTTCGTAAGTACACATGATTGTGAATCCTTTCGTGCTCGATGTTTAACCAGCCGACAGTTGTGAGATTTACCGATTGAACCGGAAGTCGCCATGAATGCGTTCTTTCTTACGCAGTCTTCTTAATTTTTCATACACACATAGTCACATGCAAGCGCACACACGAGCATACACACATACACGGACACACGGAGGCAAAGGAAGAAGAAGAAGTGAAATATGACGAGGAATATTAATCAGCCCTTTCCTTTCCCTCCTTCCCCGTCCTCGCCTGCTAATTCTGCCCCTATTCGCAGGAGAGCGGTAGTTACACATATCCGCAAGACTCTGTTGCAAGTAATTGCAGTTAATTTGAATCACCAAAAGGAAAAACAAAAAGTCCGGGAATTGAATTGCTCTGCGTTGACAAAAGAAGATACAACCTCGTCCCCTCTTGCCAAGAAAATAAAATAAAATAAAGATGAAAAACAAGAACGGCTATTTATAAGATGCGTCCATTCAATTTTTAGCGTGATAAACAGACCCACATGCTATTTAAATCTTTAGCATGACAGACAAACTAAAATTCAATTTTAAACTTTAGCGTGACAGATACACCAAATTGCTATTAAAAACTTTAGCGTTACAGACGGACAAAAATGCTATTTACATATTTAGCTTGCTTGACAGACGAAGCAAAATGCTATTTCAAACTTTAGCGTGACAAACTGACCAAAATGCTATTTCAAACATTCCGTGACAGACGAAGACAATACTATTTCAAACCTTAGCATAACAGATGAACCAAAATTATAACTCTAAACTCTAGCGTGACATACGTACCAAAATGCTATTTCAAACTTTAGCATGACAGACAGACCTAAATGTTATTTCGATCTTTAACGTGACAAACAAACCAAATTTCTATTTACAACTTTAGTGCGACAAACGTATCAAAACATTATTTCAAACTTCAGTGTGACAGACAAACCAAACTGCTATTTAAAACTGTAACGTAACAGACGACACTAAAATGCTATTTAAGAATTTTGCATGACAGACGGATTAAAATATTATTCCAGACTTTAGCGTGACATACGAACCAAAATGCTATTGCAAACTGTATCGTGACAGATAGACCAAAATGATATTTCAAACTTTAGCGTTAAAGACGGACCAAAATGATATTTCACTCTTAGGCAGGATGGAATAGTGTTGCCAAATCGGGGGGGGGGGGGCAACTTAGATGACTACTTTTTTCCATTGACAAAGTGTAACATCCATTTTATAATCTTGTGGGTGATAATCTTTGCTTTTCTCTACAGAAGAGACGTTGCTAGTCTTTCTCTGCTGTATCGGTATTTCCATTGACAGTTATCAACTGAACTCCCATCCTTGTAAGACATTCACAGCAAGAACAGGTGTTACTTCCACAACTGTAAACAGTTTTCTTTTATCCCGTCGTTTCCCTAACGTCAGATGACATTTCCATAAACAGAGATTCTTTCCAAGAACTCTGTAGAACACCTGACAATGGAAATGTAACCAATCTTTGTTCATTCCACTAATCATTTGTACTACTCTCAAATATTCTTCATCATCAAACCAACAATCCATTCATCGCATTTACATTTATCCTTGAATGGCTGTTAGCCTCAATAGGCAGTTACTCATCAGTAAAAAAAAGCGACCGATGGACAGTGCTGTTTATAAAGATGCGCCAACGCTTTTAGCGATAAAAATGTTCTTTTTAAAGTTAAGCGTGACAGACTGACTGATAGAGCCTATTGTATAGATTTTTAGACGCATCTTAAAATAAGGTGCGTTCATTCACTCTACGCATTTATAGATAGATACGCTATTTTAACCTTAAGCGTGATAGACGAATAGAAAATAGGATTTCAACCTTAAGCGTGACCAACCGACCGACAGACAAAGCGTCTCGTATAGATGCGTGTGTGCGTGTAAAAGAAAATGGGAGAGAGGGACAGAGAGGGACAGAGAGAGAGAGAAAAAGAGAGAGTTATGAGTTGAGAAAAACGCAGTTTGGTGAGGGTGGAGCGCAAGACGCAGAGCAAATATTCAACAGCAACGAACACGGCGGCTGTGACACGAAAATAATGACACGGAGCCAAACTGGGAAAAGAGCAGTGTTCGTTGTCGTCGAAACATGTCATTATGACGGCGACGCCGGATTGAAACTCTTTCGACTTCGCCTCCTTAATATCCGATGCCATTGTTCTCTTCTCCTGCGTCTCTTCCGTTTCTTAATTGTGTCTTTCTTCATCACTTCGATGGTATTATCATTCGTAACTTCACACCAAAAACGTAACTTTTCGCAAACTCCAGCGACGGACGTGACATCAAATAGTCGAGGATCTGCGCAGGTATCAGCATCGCTTCGTCTATATATTGTATCGGCCCTTTTGTAATGATGTACGAGCATCGCTTCGTCTATATATTGTATCGGCCCTTTTGTAATAAGGTATGAGCATCGCTTCGTCTATATATTGTATCGGCCCTTTTGTAATAAGGTATGAGCATCGCTTCGTCTATATATTGTATCGGCCCTTTTGTAATAAGGTATGAGCATCGCTTCGTCTATATATTGTATCGGCCCTTTTGTAATGAGGTATGAGCATCGCTTCGTCTATATATTGTATCGGCCCTTTTGTAATAAGGTATGAGCATCGCTTCGTCTATAACTTCAATCCCTGATTCCTTCTTGTAACCTATTTACAGAAAGCACATGTCTTACTATGACGACTGAAAATAAGTTTTTTTTCCCGACGTGTGCCTAACTCTGTATAGCACATTACTTCGTACTTCTCTCTGCAGACTACAACTTAGTCGCCTTCAAATCCGTGTGTGACTTACTTTATTTACTCCATACGAGAACAGACTCGAATTTAAGGTGTTGCTATTAGAGAACAGTAGCAGTACTTATTTCAAATACGATTCCTGGAAAAATTTGGACATGCGATAAAAGAACATTATACATTCCTGACTGAAATTTTCTGGGCAAGCCAGGTATAGACTGAAGTTTATTGATATCAAATATGGTTGAAATGCAAAAAAGATTGTGAATTTTATTAACGATTCTATGGGTTGCATTTCAGGAAGACACTCTATATGCGACGCGTTTCTCACAGATATAATGTGTTGGGTCAGTTGGACTTGGTTAAAATAGCGCCGAATTCATGGTTAACAAGAAAAATAATAATGGATAAACAAGTTGAACAACAAAAGAAAAAGATCAAAAACACATTGTGTTATTATAGTTCAGCCCATACAAGGCAAGCCGCCACTGTAGACGTAAGAGGCTACTGAGAATTAGAGAGTAGGTTTAGGGTATTATTCTAAGTTGGGAGCTGTGAAGCGAGATCTCTGTTTACATTAGTTTTAAACCTGCATATCGATAAGTCGGGGAAACAGGAATCAGGGAGGAAGTTCCAGATGCGGAGGCACGAGGAAAGAAGATAGTGGAGTATAAGGCTCTCCGGCATCTAGGGGCCTCCACTCTGAATGGATGGGATTAATCTGATTGTCGGGTTGGTCCAGTGTATTTACGTCGAGGGGGCACTAGAGCAGCAAGTTCATCGGAGCACAATCCATAGAAGTACTTGTAAAACAAGCACAAAGGAGATCTCCTGTAAAACTCCACCGGTAAGTGTAGTGTAATGTGATTTTTATCATCCAGGCATTGGGTTATGACATCTATTGACATGATATAATAGGTATTGTATATATTAACATGGGGCAGTATGTATTTTATGTATTGACATGTGGTAATGAATATTTTATGTATTGACATGAGATAATGGATACATATGTATCAACATAGGGTAGTTGGTATCTATGTATTGACATATGGTAATTGGTATTTTATGTATTGACATGTTGTAATGGGTATTTTATTATTGGCATGTTGTAATGGGTATTTTATTGACAGCTTCATGTGAAGTAGGGTTAGGGCTAGGGTTATGGTAGGAAGTTACTAGTAATATTAAATTCACCCAGTCGTATGTATATCTCGGACAAAGGAGATGGCGACGTATGGTTTTGCAGTTGTTGCAATGAGGTGTTGACCGCTAACATACAGCGCCTGCTATTCCCAAATGGTAACCCATCTCGTACTAACCAGGCTCAAGGTCGCTTAACTTCGGTGATCTTAAGAGAACCAGTGTATCAATGGGTATTTTATGTAGTGACATTAAGGTATTATATGTAATGACACGAGTAATGAGTATGTTATGTATAGACATGTGGTAATGTGTATTTTATGTATTTACATCGGGTAATGGGTATTTTATTTAGAGACATGAGAGAATTGGGTATTTTCTGCATTAACATGAGGTAATGGGCATTTTCCGTACTGACATGAGATAATGGGTAGTTTATGTATTGCCATCAGGCAATGAGTATTTTATGTTTTTGCATTGGGTAATATATATTTTATAAATAGTCTTCGGGTAATGGGTATTTTATTTATTGACATTGGATAATGAGTATTTAATGTATAGGCATGGGGTAATACATATTTTACGTATACAAGTGGGCTAATGGGTATTTTATATATCGACATGGCTTAATACGTAGTTCATGTATTGACATGGGGCAATGGGTATATTATGTATTTACATGGGGCAATATATATTTTATGTTTTGACATTGGGTAATGGGTATTTTATATATTGACATGAGGTAATGAGGTAGTGAGCAAATAATAATAATAATAATAATAATAATAATAATAATAATAATAATAATAATAATAATAATTGAAAATTAATTTAATACCAATAATCGTATTAACACTAAGAACAGTTCCAAAACACCTGGAAAAAAGACTGGGAGAAATTTACAACCTAAAGAAAACAAAACCACAGGAAGAACACTATCAAGAGACATAGACTGCAAGAAACTTCATAAACAGACTGCCCCCCACCCCCAAAAAGTGATGGCACCAGCCTCGGCTCATATCTCAGAAAATAGCCATGAAGGGTCAAGGAGAATGAGAAGACCTAGGAGGGAGAACACTGGAAGACTGCCGAGAGTGCTGGAACCTTGGAGAGGTTTATTGCCACTCGGATCCCAGAGGATACTAATGGTCGTTACCAACGAGAAATCAATGGTAAGCGGCTGCTACGATACCGCAAAGTCATTTGTAATGGTTATCGAAAAGAGGTGGAGAGTAATGGAAATCTGGGGAGGCTTGTTGTCACTCAGACTCCAGGGAAAACCACCGGTTATTATCAATGAGAAATCACTGAGGATGACTTGTGTGAGAACTAGTGAGTGCAAATAATAATAATATTTAAAAAAGGAACCGTTACTCAAAGCCGAAATATACAAGATCCATGTATAGTGGGTTCGAGAATAATTTAATAAGGTTTTCATAATCTTTCATTTCAGAACTATTTGAAGTATTTGATACGATAAAGTGCAGCCAGTGTTTCTGTGCACTATTGGTCAGTTTGTGAGCTTGAGACGATGCACGACTGGAAAACATTGGAATATTACAAGAGAGTGACCTGCACCCTATATTAAAAGAATCAGAAATCCATATAAATTGAGACGCTGGAATTGAAGTTCATATTTGAAAACTCAACAATTCTTAGAAGTCATGAATTGACGCTATCATCAATCCTTTGTAAAGCTTACGATAAGGAACCTCCGAAATTCGACATTTCCCCAAATCTTTCAGTTGTCATGCCCGAATTAGAATTTATTTTAGTTTAATTGTCAGTCTCCAGGGCCAGAGATGAAGATGTTTCCTCGATCGTTTTCGGGTGACGTGAATATTATTGAAAAAGAAGGTAGCGACGCGGATTTAAGCGTTCGACTTTATTTTACATAACGACTCTTGTATAAATCGGGTACACGGGCGAAATTTATTTTAGAAGAGTTCCAATGGTGTAAGGGGCAGATAATTCTCTTTTTTTTAGTACGCAATTTCTCCGAAAATGGAAAATGTCCATTTTTTTAAATAAGAAGTCATGCAAATTCAATTCATAGAACAATTTGAGAAAATGAACAGTATATTGATAGACAATTTATTGAAGAAAATAGAATTTGAGAAAATCAACAGTAAGGAGTAGATAGGTTCTACCTATCGCCGGTCCTTGCACTCCTTCTTTGTGTATTAGTCAGGCGCAGAGGTAATAGCGCTGGGACGCCTCTAAACACTCAGTGCCTAGCCTTGTTTCCTTACTAGGACAATGAACGCCGTTCTCTTTCTCTCTATTTGGGCAACTTGGGGAAAGTTTTTTTTCCGTTAGTCAGTCTTACATGACCAGTCTGCGTCTCTCTTGTTCCGACAGGTTGAGAGTACAGGTGAGACAGCTTGTCTGGCTGCTGTTTCCGACTAACAGGACAGGAGCCCAAACTCTTGGGTAGCGCCAAGAACGGCTGCTCCATCATCAGTTGCATAATACCGTGGGTAGTTGTATGTGCCATGTCGCGCATGGAAAGGGACTCTGCAATTATCTCCGGTGGGCTTTCCCGAGGCCACAACCCCCATGGACCAGGTTGTGACTAATGGACTGGTTGTGTGAGCTTATTGGCACCAAACAAGTACCCACCTTGGCCAATCCACTCTATAATCAAATCAAACCTAAACCAGACACCCAAAAACACTTTCGACTCCGCCCTTGAGGCTTGCATTCTCAAATATCCGGGGACTTAGAACCAACATCAACGACGTAAAAACCTGACAAACTCCCCGGATATCCTAGCTCTTAGTGAAACTAACCTATAATCCTCAATCTCTTCTCACCACTTTGACATGACTGACTACCTCCCACTCTACCGTAAAGACTCTGACAAACACATGCACGGGCTAGGAGTTTATGTTCGGAACACCCTCCCCCTGACTAGAGAACATAGGTTAGAATCAGATGACTACGACTACATGTGCTTTAGATTGACTTTACATCACAACGTTAGTTACTTATATTTCCTATACCGCTCCCCGTCGACCCAGGACTGTACTCTGCTAAACTCTGTCTCTGAAAGCATAGATAGAGCACTCTTAATTGACTCGAATGCCCAGATACATGTATTTGGGGATTTTAATGCCCACCACCGCGACTGGTTGGGATTCTCCAGCCTTACTGACGCAGTCGGCAACTCTACGTATAATTTCTCCTTAGCTCACTCCCACTCTCAGACTGTTGATTTTCCGACCCGCATCCCCGATCGAGTAGACCAACAAGCCTCACTTCTAGACCTCTTCTTGACCTCAATGCCCGAAGCTTGTGTAACGAAAGCTCATAGACCACTCGGGAATGCTGATCACATTGTGCTAATGATACATATCACGCTAAAAAGTCGTCCGAAAGCTGATGAACCGTTGCTCAAAACAACAAGATACTACGAGCAAGCTGATTTTGAGTCAATCAGAGATCACATCAGTGACGCCCCATGGAGGTAAACCTTCTCACTCCCTGCCAACCAGTGTGCAAACGAATTAACTGAATGGGTCAAAGCAGGCATTGAAGCCTATGTCCCCATGCGAAAATTCTTTAGCAAGCCCCACTCTCCTCAATGATTCACTTCGGAATGTGCAACTGCCATTTCTGAGAGGCAACAAGCATTCCGTAAATTCGGCCGCCATAAGTCAGCTACTAATAGGCATACATTTATAGAGTCAAGAAACAATTGCAAGGCCGTCATAGGCGAAGCGAAGAGAAGGTATACTGAGTTAACAAAAAAACGCATCCAGTCACAGAAACTAGGTACTCGCGATTTCTGGAAAATCTACAATAGTGTAGTGAATAATGGTCAATCTGCAATTCCCCCACTTTCAAACCCCAATGATATCGTTTGCACGGCCACTGATAAGGCTGAACTACTTGCACAGCGTTTCGCTTCTAACTCTACTTTAGACTCAGGTAACCACCCTCTCCCTGAATTACCATTGCGGACTGAAGCCACACTTGATAACCTGGTCATCACCCCATCCCAGGTCAGAGACATCATAAAAAAGCCTTGACACCTTTAAAGCTTGTGGGCCTGATCTTATACCTGTAATAGCAATAAATAAATGCTCTGCTGAACTGGCCCCTGTCCTCTCCAAACTTTACAATAAATGCCTAGCCGAATCTTGCTTCCCCGATAGCTGGAAAATTGCCTCTGTGGTACCAGTCTGCAAGAGTTCTGGGAATAGAACCGGCCCTCAGAACTACCGCCCAATCAGTCTACTGCCGATCTTTGCCAACATCTTTGAATCCTTAATCAATCTAGCGATTGTACGTCACTTAGTTAATGCTAAACTTCTATCTGACCGCCAGTATGGATTTAGACAAGCACGATCTACTGCAGACATCTTAACGGTCATCTCTGAACACATGTATCATACTCTCGACAAGGCAGGTGAAGCTAGGGCAGTAGCGCTGGATATATCCAAGGCCTTTGACAGGGTATGGCATAAAGGGCTTCTCCTAAAAATACGCTCATACGGTATTACTGGGCAACTACTCAATATAATTAGATCCTTCCTAAACAAAAGAAAAATCCAGGTTGTCCTCGATGGCCGTTCAACATGACATAAATGCTGGTGTGCCCCAGGGATCTATTCTTGGACCTTTGTTGTTCCTGATCTATATAAACGATCTCCCTGATGACATAGTGTCTGAGATTGGTTTATTTGCTGACAGCACCACGCTTTACTCTCGCCATGTTGGCAAAACAGACGCGATCATATCTGAGGCAATGGCTGAATCCTTAGAAAATGACCTCCAGGCTGTTACTTTTAATGCCGCAAAGACTAAGCTCCTTTCCTTCAACAACTACAAGAAGCCTCTCCATCCACCGATTGTCATGGAAAATAACACCCTACCTGAGAGTTCATCATTCAAACTCTTCGGCCTAACCTTCACAGGTAACATGAATTGGAACACATACATTGAAGACATTGCCAAGGCTGCCGCAAAGAAGGTTGGCTCCCTCTACCGTGCTAGTGGACTCCTTACACTTGACATTATCCTGTATCTCTACAAAGCCACCATTCGCCCATGCATGGAGTATTGTTGCCACATCTGGGCTGGTGCATCATATACTAGTCTCTCCCTCCTTGACAAAGTCCAAAAAAGTGTAGTCAACCTAATAGGTCCCTCACTGTCAGCTAAGCTCTAGCCCCTGTCCCATCGCCGCAATGTGGCATCCTTCTGTTTGTTTTACAAATACTTCAATGGATTATGCTCTGATGAGTTGGCTACTCTGGTGACCCCTCGACGTAAATTCACTAGACTAACTCGACTTTTTCTCAGTAGCCCCTTACGTTTACAGTGGCGGCCTGCTTTGTTTGAGGTGAATCATGTAAAAAAAAAATATGTTTTCATTTCAAAACCAGCAAAACGAACAGTCGTCTTGTTTGGATTAACAGATTTTTGATTTTTTTTCATAGTTTAAAATATTAAATTATCGCAGAAATTAACATTTGTGAAAATCAACAGTATATTGATAGAAAATTTATTGAAGAAAATAGAATTTGAGAAAATCAACAGTATATGTTTTCATTTCAAAACCAGCAAAACGAACAGTCGTCTTGTTTGGATTAACAGATTTTTTGATTTTTTTCATAGTTTAAAATATTAAATTATCGCAGAAATTAACATTTGTGAAAATCAACAGTATATTAATAGAAAATTTATTGAAGAAAATAGAATTTGAGAAAATCAACAGTATATGTTTTCATTTCAAAACCAGCAAAACGAACAGTCGTCTTGTTTGGATTAACAGATTTTTTGATTTTTTTCATAGTTTAAAATATTAAATTATCGCAGAAATTAACATTTGTGAAAATCAACAGTATATTGATAGAAAATTTATTGAAGAAAATAGAATTTGAGAAAATCAACAGTATATGTTTTCATTTCAAAACCAGCAAAACGAACAGTCGTCTTGTTTGGATTAACAGATTTTTTTATTTTTTTCATAGTTTAAAATATTAAATTATCGCAGAAATTAACATTTGTGAAAATCAACAGTATATTGATAGAAAATTTATTGAAGAAAATAGAATTTGTGAAAATCAACAGTATATTGATAGAACATTCATTGAAGAAAATAGAATTTTGGAAAATCAACAGTATATGTTTTCATTTCAAAACCAGCAAAACGAACAGTCCTCTTGTTTGGATTAACAGATTTTTTGATTTTTTAATAGTTTAAAATATTAAATCATCGCAGAAATTAACATTTGGGAAAATCAACAGTATATTTTTTCAATTTTTCTGTTTTTTTCTTCTCTTGATTTTGTTTTTTTACACGAGATATAATTCAGAAATGTGTTCAAAAAGATTATGTAGGGGGGTTGCGGAAAATTTCTGCCGCCACATGAATTCTGATAAATAGGATAAATCACCACTTTTTGTTGAGTACTTGTTAAATATAATAATTCGCGCATATTCAAGGCATTCAAGTTGATTACGTCCATTTTCGGAGAAGCTAGAAATGATGTACTTAAAAGAAGAGAGTTGTCTGCCCCTTCTTACACCATTGGAACTCTTCTAAAATAAATTTCGCCCGTGTAGCCGATCTATACAAGAGCCTACATAACGTTTGCCATCGCTAAAATTCTCGCAGCCGTAAAATTTCAAACTTCAAATCCCTACTACATCAACCAATCAATTGTATGGGTTTTCTAGCTGACCTTAAGGTTATTACCCGCCAATCATCCTCAACAAACTCTTGTACATGTCGAATTACCTCTCCATCTTACTTGAAAGTATATCGATTCAAATGGATATGTAACACTTCATCTTGATACAACAAAGTTATTTTTGAGAAGTTTTGTTTTTTACATGTTCTGTCGACTAAAGAAGGGAGTATTGCCTTTAGAAAATATCCACTCCCTTTCTTCTCGCACGCGACATCGTCATGCTTGGGTGAGATACGTTAACAATTCGAGCGGAAACTGACGTCTGCTTTATACTTGCGAACGATGTCTTCTTTGACACCTTCGCCTTTGTGCCTCCTTTCTGTTTTCTATTTCTTTTTTGAAGACGTCCCAAATATTGCCGCCCTTAACCTGCGCTAAGCTGACCCCATCGCTTAATGAAAGATCTGACCCGCAAATAACCGTAGCGACTTTTGTTACAAGAAAGGCCGACAGACACGTGCTATTCTCTCTCTCTCTCTCTCTCTCCTCTTCCTTCTCTCTCATTCAGTCTTTCACTTTCTTTCTCTTTCAGACACACACACTCTCTCTATCTATCTATGCTTGTTGTTCCCCTCTCCCTCTTTCTCTCTCTCTCTCTCTCTCTCTCTCTCTCTACCTCATCTCTCTCTCTCTCTTACTTGTTCTTTCTATCGTTATTGCCGCTTCTCTCTATGTATATTTTCATTTTTCATCTTCCATGGTCTCTCTTTCTCACTTAATCTACCACGTTCATTCCTGTGATTATTCCCTCCCTGTTTTCTATTTCATTAATGTACTTTATTAAGTTGTCATATTATGATACTCGCTTTTATTCGTATAATTTGTTTGTGTATGTTGTGTCATCATTTATTTAGTACTGGTGGGAATTTTCTATGAAGTTTTTTTTATTGTATTAAAAGGTAGAGATAATATCATGTTTGATATAGTGTTATGGTTTTAAATTCATCTTTGCTGCATTAGTGGATGTGTTGCTAACCAAACAGTGTTTTGTTGTCTGGAAGTTTGATGTTACTTTTGTGTAAAGAGACCCTGTTGTTGAGCGCTTTGATTGCATCTATTTGGATCTGTTGTTGAGCGCTTTGATTGCAGCTATTTGGATCTGTTGTTGAGCGCTTTGATTGCATCTATTTGGATCTGTTGTTGAGCGCTTTGATTGCATCTATTTGGATCTGTTGTTGAGCGCTTTGATTGCATCTATTTGGATCTGTTGTTGAGCGCTTTGATTGCATCTATTTGGATCTGTTCTTGAGCGCTTTGATTGCATCTATTTGGATCTGTTGTTGAGCGCTTTGATTGCATCTATTTGGATCTGTTCTTGAGCGCTTTGATTGCATCTATTTGGATCTGTAGCACTTTAGGCATCTGAATATATTAGTACATTTTGGAAGTGGAGTTTAAGTCTTTTTTTATTGTCAAAGTTATTCTGGTGTGTTCATATGTATAGAAGCCTCCCTCTATAATTATGTAACATACCTCACATTACTTCAATTACTTAAAGTCTCACTCATAAAATTAAGATCAAACTAAAAACTGTTTTTGTTCACTCGGCCCACTACGTTAATTCTCCGTAGATTCCGTTATTTGAACCAAAAAATGATTTATTATTTAAATTCGTTTTAAAATATGAATATGTTAATTAGCTATTCACTATATGAACCACAATGTGGTTGTGAGTATGAATTGAATCGTGTATCAAATGAATCGTGTATAAATGAATCGTGTATCAAAGTAATTAATTGAATCGTGTATCAAAGTAAAATAGATAGGCGAATGGTGTATCTATCAAGACATTTTACATAGAACATTGTATTAACATTAAAACATGAAAGTGTGGCACAAGGCCAATTTTGGGTTAGGTAGATGGGGGCGTGTATTCTCTAAACTAGTTCAAGTTACCAACATACCTCATTCACTCTTCTGGCAGACTACTTAACATTATCCTCAGTTGGTATGACATTTTTTATTTACAACACATTATTTCGTGATGTTTAAAATTTGTATTGAAAAATTTGGATGTAAAGCTGAAGCAGAATCGCTTGAAATCCTAGTTTATTTTCATTTTACTTCAATGTAAGTCCTCCAAAATCAAGGGATCCCTTACCTGGGGCTAACACTTGATTGTTATAATAGATACATAGATATCCGCGTGTTCAATTAAGATTCTAATTTACCTCTCAAACGTTGAGTTAGTAAAAAAGTTAACAACATAAATTTTCCTCACCCCAATTCACCACTTAATTATGTTATAGTATATCTTTCTTGTGTTCTCTTAGTCTTACCGGATTCCAGGACAATAATTCATCTGGTCTGGTGGAGTATCCAGCTAAGTGTTTTTATTTAGGGAACATAACTAGGAAGCGGTGCGCCATTCTTTGTACCAGCCAGTGTATAGCCGTGTCGAGGGGATCTTATTTGGGCGTCGAATATTATGTTATTTTGAATATTTGGTCAGGGTTTACTTTTTTTTAATACTTAGTTCAATCCAAACAAAGCAAGTTGTCACTGTAGACTTAATGGACTACTGAGAATTAGGGTGAAAGTTTAGGAGGTCATCCTAAATTGGGAGCTGTACAGCGAGATGCTTGTTCACATTAGTTTTAAATTTCTGCATGTTGGTACAGTCAGGGAAACATGGAGCAGGGAGGGGGTTCTAGAGGCGGAAGCATGACGAAAAGAAAATAGTGGAGTAGAAGGCTCTCTGGCATCTGGGGACCTCCACAGTGAATGGATGAGACTAGCTGATTGTCGGGTTAATTGAGTGTATTTACGTCGAGGAGGTACAGGAGCAGTTTATCGGAGCGCATTCCATTGAAGAACTTGTAAAACAAGCACGGGGATGCAACATTACGGCGATGGGACAGGGCTGAGGCTTGGTTTTTAGTGAGGTCTCTATTAGATGAGATATTCTTTTTTGGACCTTGTCTAAGAAGGAGAGATTAGGGGATAGTACTCTAGCCCAGATGTGACAACAATACTCCATGCATGGGCGGGTGGTGGCTTTGTAGAGATATAGGATACTGTCAGGTGTGAGAAGTTTTCTAGCTCGGTCAAGGGTTCCTACTTTCTTTGCAGCAGCCTTTGCAATGTCTTCTATGTATGTTTCAATTCATGTTATATGTGAATGTTAGGCCGGGGAGTTTGAACGTTGGACTTTCAGGTTAGGTGTTATTTGCCATAGCAATCGGTGCTTGAAGAGGTTTTTTGTAGTTGTTGAAAAAAAATGAGTTTTGTTTTATCAGAATTAAATGTTACCATCCATTTATGACCCCATTCCACTACAGATTATATGCCACTGTCTAAGGATTCAGCCATTGCCTCAGATATGTGCGCGTCTGGTTTTACACACATTACGAGAGTAGAGCGTGGTGTCGTAAGCAATACACCCATCTAAGACACAATGTCATCATGGAGGTCGTTTATGAAAATCAGGAACAATAAAGGTCCAAGGATCGATGTGTACCTGCATTTATGTCATGTTGTTTGCATGAACGGCCATCGAGGATCTTTCTTTTGGATGAGGTAGAAGTATTCTCATGTCAGGTTGTCCTGACAAACTCTTGTACAGAGAGACCGAAGACAATCGAGGATTGTGTCTGATAGGAAATTCAATGACTTGCGTTGTGCTTATGCAATAAAACTTAACTTAGAGGAGTCCGCTCATAAAATTACGCATTTCCACTGAGAAAATATTTTTTGGTTTTTGACTCGATTATCGAATCATGTAATAATTTTAGTTTCATTTTCAACAAATAAAATGTATTTTTGTTAGTCTCGTATTAGTAATTAGAGTGGCCGGGCCTAGATAATTTTTAGTGACACAACCATGAATGTTTGGAAACCACTGACCTAGGGTAATAGGGACTTAGGTAATGACGTAGCTTCTATTACAAAAAGATACATAACATCCACTATGATTAATATATATATATATATATATATATATTTATATATATATATATGTATATATATATATATATATATATATATATATATATATATGTATATGTATATATATATATATATATATATATATATATATATATATATATATATATATATATATATTTATATATATGGTAAATGAAAAAGAGTAAAACCAAGAGATATTTTTTTCTTTCTTCACCACCACCGACTTCTCACAGCCTGGACTCTCCTCCAGCGCTCACAGTAGTCATGGCTACTACTTTTCCTTTATCACTCCATCATGTCAACCCAAAATTTCGATGTACTTGCATTACATTTTTTTTCAAAGTATCATCCTGAGGAAGTCTTACAATAAAGACGAAACGTTGATGAATATGTAAAAAGATATCTCTTGGTTGTTTCCTTTTTCATTTCCCATTACGTCGGATTACTCTCATCCTTCCTTTCTTATATATATATATATATATATATATATATATATATATATATATATATATATATATATATATATATATATATCAAGCACATGAATCTGCCATCGGTAATAACATGGTTTGTGCAAATAGTTTTTCTGACCAGTATTTCGATGGGTGTTTTCTGTTTTACACAGTCCTACCATCCTCATATTATTGAGGCGTTAGTTATTAACAATTCTCGACCGAGCCTGTGTAGACAAAAGATTTTGAAGCATCAGTTGGAGATCTTCAATGATTCATATCCACCATTAGGTTTAGAGATTTACCGTTTGTTTTACCGTTTGTTTTACCCTCAATAATTTTCTACAACTGAAAACAAATGTTTTCCTCATATTTCATTCGATTTTCTTTGCTTTGAATTTATAATTCTGACGTTTCCTCTTAGAGGGTTAGACGATATCCTTAAGGAACATTTTAGCAATTTTCTTGTTTATTCCGCTCGCCCCTTTCATTGATTAAAATAATGTTTCCTCTTTGTTGTATTCGAAGTCTACTTATATAAGCATATATATATATATATATATATATATATATATATATATATATATATATATATATATATATATATATATATATGCTTAGCCTGACGATTCCCCCTGGGGATGAAACACGGGAGCCTGTGTAGCTTGATTGCCATATATATTTTCATTGCTTACTACCTAGCTCTACTTACGTATCGAGCACTGTTGAAGTAAATACTGAAAACTGACACATAAAAAATGATATCTCCTTATAATATTTTATGTGGATACATGAAGTACTATATATATATATATATATATATATATATATATATATATATATATATATATATATATATATATATTGTTGTGAAGTTGTTCCACAGTAAATAATAAATAAAGGAAGTCAAGTCGAGGGTTGGTTTAACAAGTGTATTAACAAAGTAAGAAAGTGACTAGCTCTTGGCTAGACAGTTACAAGACTGTGCTTTGTCTTCAGTGTCTCTGGTGACTCGCAATATTTATAGTGACAACCGGTGTAGTTTCTCCTGTGTAAGAACGGCCGGTGTAACATATATATATATAGGTAGTATCTTTTCTCAAAGGCAAGTATTGTTAAATATAACAGACAACATATGTCTGGCTATCCTTTCCGACAATAGAAAGGTTCTACAAAAAGATATCCAGACATAAGTTGTCAAATAAAAATGGAATAGAGGATAAGCAAATCAACAACTAGCAAAAATATAAACTCAAAAACACATATTGAATAGTTCTACCAAAATATTTCGATTGTTATGACAATCATCATCAGTTGACAGCAGAACTTTAATTCCTAACAATTGAAATATTTTGGTAGAACTATTCAATATGTGTTTTTAAGTTCATATTTTTGCTAGTTGTTGATTTGCTTATCCTTTATTCCATTTTTATTTTACATTTTGTCTGAAACATTGTTTCTTCATATATATATATATTGAAACCAGTAAAATGCAGAGACTTCTTTTTTTTAAATAAACATATTATTTATATAACACAAGAATCTTCATCAGGATAATAGACAATTTTTTTTCTTCTTTTCTTAACGATGAAGATACCTGTTCGACTCGAAAATTTGAATTTTAAATAAATAATATGTTTATTTTAAGAAAAGAATGTATCTGCATTTTACTGTTTTCAAAAACCATTTCAAATTACCAAATTTAAATGCATTCTCTACAGTGGAAATATTTTACTGATATTATAACGTGCACCCATGGTTCACCACACGAGGACATTATTACATAACGAGCTTCGTTAACAACTGAAGCACAAAATCAAGCGACACCATTTCTGAGCCCATAACCTGTTTAAAATATTTGAAAAATTGCTCACTCCAGTTGCTGTAAAATTATTCTTATTAATTGCTCGCTCCAGTTGCTGTAAGATTATTCATATTAATTGCTCGCTTCAGTTGCTGTAAAATTATTCATATTAATTGCTCGCTCCAGTTGTGGTAAAAATTATTCATATTAATTGCTCGCTCCAGTTGTGGTAAAAATTATTCATATTAATTGCTCGCTTCAGTTGCTGTAAAATTATTCATATTAATTGCTCGCTCCAGTTGCTGTAAAATTATTCATATTAATTGCTCGCTCCAGTTGCTGTAAACTTACTCATATTAATTGCTCGCTCCAGTTGCTGTAAAATTATTCATATTAATTGCTCGCTCCAGTTGCTGTAAAACTATTCATAGTAATTGCTCGCTCCAGTTGCTGTAAAATTATTCATATTAATTGCTCGCTCCAGTTGCTGTAAAATTATTCATATTAATTGCTCGCTCCAGTTGCTGTAACATTATTCATAGTATTTGCTCGCTCCAGTTGCTGTAAAATTATTCATATTAGAATAATTTGATAGAAGCAACTATGGTTTTTAATTACGTCATGGGAACGAGGTAAAAAAAACGATTTTTATTACTGAAACTGATAAGAAAATATTATTCATACTTCACGCTAAAAAGTGCTGCTGACGATACTGCTGCTGATAAAAACAATAATGATACTCACTCACACATATAGGAAGTCCACACTGTCGGCGATGCTGCTTCAACGTGTCACACTGCCTACACAAAATAAACGCATAATTTAGTTACAGATCAACGCCGCTGTTGTCGCCGTCTTCTTTGTATACACGGAAAACCAATGTGCGTACATTGAATGTATATATGTGGATAATTAAACACAGACCGCCCAGTGGCCAAATACTCTCAGAGAGACGCACATTGTTATAATATAGTAATATAACAATATTACCATTCCGCACGTGTTTTGAAACACGCACCATTTCATAAAGAGGTCTTGCTCGAAATATATTATGGAACAAGGTCACACACATTACATCACAGTGTTGAAGTCTTTCTTAATCAAATATAAAAAAATTTAAATATATATATATATAAAAGAAAATCACTTTTTTTTTCTTACTTCTCAACGCCGACATGTTTTCATTTCTTGCATTGTGATAGCCTTATAATACTCCTCTATATACGTATTCCACACAATGCTTCAAGCAAACTATCTCTCCTTATTATATATATATATATATATATATATATATATATATATATATATATATGTATGCGTCTGGACTTACCTGTATTTTGAGCACTTTCTCCACACTGCTCCCACGCAAAGAGTTTATCTTCACATTCTACAATTCACCGGACTTCTTTTCAACGGAAATTTACCACCCGGACAATCTGCATATCTTTTTCACGGAACTTTTCTTTTCATTCACTGTGTTTTTTTAACAAAAATTCTTTTAATAATAATTTTCATATTTTTCAAATATTTGAACTTTGGTTTTTTCGAAAGCCAACTTATCCATCTGTATTTCTCCTCTGATGATAAGATTTCGATCTTTGAAAAGCCTTGGCTTAAGGAAAGAATAATAAACACTAGTTTATTACTGAATACACCTTGCATTGAACAATTGAAATTTGAAATAAATTTGGACAATCGTCGCATATTTATCACTCTTTTTTCTTCTATCTTATATATATATATATATATATATATATATATATATATATATATATATATATATATATATATACAGTCACGCATTAGTTTGAATTAGTAACAACTTTCACATTTAATCGAATTTTCTCCTTATTTTTCAGAATATTACAGATATAAACATTGATAATTTATCATCGAAAAATATAGCACTGAACAACGAACCAAAAGGATTGAACTTTACTTCGGAAACCATCGTTCAATAACCTTAACCCAAAGAGCCTATAGTCAGCATTATAATGTCAGACAATCTCCCAGTCAGACCACAATTGATCGTCTTGTAGCCCGATTTCGACAGCAGGGTTCAGTCAGTGATCTTCCACGATCTGGCAGACCACGTTCAGTACGGACAGCAGAAAATGTAGCACTCGTTGAGGATAGCATTGCTGAAAATCCAGACACCTTAACTCGAAGACGAGCCACTCAGATTGGGATGTCCAGAAGGTCACTTCAAAGAATTTTGCGTGAATTGCATCTGTTTCCATACAAAATTCAATTGGTACAGGCATTACAACCCACAGATTTGCAATCACGCGTAGTTTATGCTGTTCACATTCAGCAATTAGCCAGAGAACAAAATGAGTTCATCCATAAGCTGATAATGAGCGACGAAACCCATTTTCACCTGAACGGGTTCGTAAATAAGCAAAACTGCAGAATATGGGCCATTGAAAATCCAAGAACTGTTCATCAGCGTAAATTACATCCACTATAATGTACCATATGGTGTGGTGTTACCTCGGAAAAAGTGATCGGTCCATATTTCTTTGAAGACGAAGAAGGTGTCGCGGTGACGATAACTGCACAGCGATATCAACAAATGATTGAATATTTTTTAAGGCCAGCTGTTCAGGACAACCCAGAAATGTGGTTCCAACAAGATGGAACTACTGCCCACACTGCCCAACAAAGTATGGCGCTCTTAAGGGGATTGGTTGGCGATAGCTTTATTAGCAGATTTTCTGATTTTAACTGGCCTTCACGTTCACCGGATTTAACAGCCCCTGACTTTTTCCTTTGGGGTTATCTTAAGGAAAGGGTATATGTGAACAAGCCTACAACGATTCAAGAGCTTAAAAACAATATCAGACATGAAATCCAAGAACTAGAGCCAGTTATTCTAAGGACTGTAATGGAAAATGTCCTAACTAGAGCCCGTCTTTGTGAGGCCGAAAATGGTGGCCATTTAAAGGATATTATTTTTAAAAACTACTGCAAAAAAAATACCTAGTAAATGTATTATTTATCAGAAAAGCCTAGTAAATTACTTGAAATGTTGTAGTTACTATCACCTAAACAAACTAATGCGCGACTTTTGCACCACCCTGTATATATTTGCTTATAATGAAATTGAGGATATATTAATAGGAAGTTTTTCCATTCAGTTATTTTTATTCCTTTTTGTAATTCCCATTTCGAAGCTGTGAGACAATTCGATAAATAATCCCTTGCACTTCGACATGAGAACACAGCTAGTTTATCAGTGGATAAATAATTTGATGTAACGTATCGAAGAGAAGGGGGAATGCCTGCATATTAACGCGGGTAATAAAGAAAAGAAAAACGGTTTACGTACGGGTCTCGGCGGAGTGTCTGCTGCCGCCATCGTCGCCGTTGTTATCATTTTATTCCGTCTGAATCGGGGGATGGAGGCTGGGGGTAGCTATTCTTTGACTAATTACGGGTGCTTTATGAACGACGGAAATAAATGTCAACGAAAGAGAGGGTTTTTTTAAGAGAAGGAGGGGGAGTTGACTTTGTCGCCGTTGACACACAATACAAGCGCAGGATGTACACCCAATATGAAGGCAATGATGCAAAAACAATTTTCTTTTTTCTTTTCATTGTCGGGGATGCTGAGACAGAGGGGGATGTTAAATGAACTGTAGAAGATGAACGTGGAAATGATGAGGATAAGGGCAATAAAGAAGAAGAAAAAGACGAGGATGAGGGGAGAAAGAAGAAGAAGAAGAGAAGAAGAAGAGGAGGAGGAGGAGGAGGAAGAAGAGGGCATAGGGAATAATAATTATGATAATATTATTCATTCACTAGTTCTCACACGAGTCATTATCAGTGGTCGCTCATTGACAAAAACAGGTGGTGTTCCCTGGAATATGAGTGACAGCAAGTCTGCCGATATTTCTAGTACTCTTCGCTTCTTTCGGTCATCATTGCAAATCACTTTACGTTCTCGCAACATCAGTTTTCCACTAAATTCTCGCTGAAAACGACCGATGGTTTTCTTTAGAATTTGATTGACAATATTGCTCTCCATGATTCCAATAAAAATAATAATTAGTATTATTATTATTATTGAATAAGTAGTAGTAGTAGTAGTAGTAGTTGTAGTAGTAGTAGTAGTAGTAGTAGTAGTAGCAGACTAGGAGTGTCCACACTTGTCATTATCAGTGATTGCTCACTGACAATAACCAGTGGTGTTCCCCTGGAGTCTGATTTGACAAGTCTTCCCAGATTTCCAGCACTTTTCAACTCTTACGATAACTATTGCAAATCACTTTGTGCAAACGCAACAGCCGTTTACCATTGATTTATCGCTCGCAACGACCGTTGGTCTTCATTGGAATTTGAATGACGATAGACCTCCCTAAGATTCTAGTACTCTTTGCACGTCTTTCAGTGGAGGCTTCGTCGGTTACCTCCCCCTCTGGTCGATTATTATTATTATTATTAGTAGTAGTAGTAGTATGTGTACTCACTAGGAGTTCTCACACATCATCATCTGTGATTGCTCACTGATAATCACCGGTGGTGTTCCACTGGAGTCTAAGTGACAACAAGTCTCCCAGTTTTCTAATTATTATTATTATTATTATTATTATTATTATTATTATTATTGTTGTTGTTGTTGTTGTTGGTAGTGGTGGTGGTGGTGGTGGTGGTGGTGGTGGTGGTGGTGGTGGTGGTGGTGGTGGTGTTAGAAGAAAACCTTATAATAACTATAAGAGCTGGTGATAATGATGATGAGTTAAAAAAAGACCAATAATAATATTTATACTACTAAGAAGAAGAAGAAGCGGACTTATTCTCGGAAGAGAATTTGCATGAAAGCCGAAGTGATGTAAACAATCTGTAGAAAAAAAACAACATTTGTCCAATATTTAAAAAGAACTTGGCGCATCACAGTCTTCTTTATTTGTTTGCGTTTTCTTTGATACAATTTATGGTGTACTAATGTCATCTGATTAAGTATGGAAATGAAAGGGAAGCAGAGAGGTAGAGGGGAAAGGGAAGCAGACAGGGGGAGAAGGGAGGCAGAGAGGGGGGAAAGGGAGGCAGAGAGGGGGAGGAGGAAAGAGGGGCAGGGAGGGGGGTGAAAGGGAGGCAGGGGGGAGGAAGACAGAGAGGGGTTGGGAGAACGGAGGCAGAGAGGGGGAGGAGAAAGGGAGACAGGGGGGGGAGGAAGACAGAAAGGGGGAGGGAAAAGGGAGGCAGAGAACCGTCAAATAAAAGGAACGAATCCTTGTGGAAGAAACTGTTAAGCATGAGGGATGATAGGTTTATTGAGTGGGCCGGCGGGAGTCGTCACGTGTGGGGGTAATGGATGGGGTTCGGGGTTACCTACCGGCTGACGGAAGGCGGGCCGAAACCCGAGAAAGCAAGGCTAGAGTTAGGGTTACGGCTAGGGTTAGGGGTGGGTTAGCAAGGTGCTAATAAAACAAGGGGATGGAAGATTAAAAAACCCAGAAAAGTCTGCAAGTGTAGCCATTATCAAGGTAGAATCTCGGAGATGTAGTTTTAATTCACTGTTATTTTATTGCCCCTGCTTTTGTGTTATCTGCCCTGTTTATTTGACGGCCTCTAACGGCGATGGGGTGGGATGGGAGCACTTGTGTCTGTCGTGCCCGTCGATCGTGAAATGGAACGCCTGGTGTGCGTCATCTATGGATGCGCCGAAGACAAGACACTAGACAATGCGGATAATTTCTCACCCGTCGACAACATGAAATGGCGATATTCTACAGCGTTTCTCCGCGAGTCTTGAAGAAAGTAAAACACCGAAATAACGCCTGATCGAGAGAGAGAGAGAGAGGGAGGGGGAGAAAGAGAGAGATAGAGAAAAAGAGAGGGAGAGACAGAAAGAGAGAGAGAGAGAGAGAGAGAGAGAGAGAGAAAGATAACTGTTCTTTCTAATGCGCATGTGTACATGTCGCCTGAGATCCGATTGGTTGACTTGTGACTTCATGTTTGCTGTTAAGTCAATGACTTGCAACGGTTATCGAACGAGATAGAGAGTGCTGGAAATCTGGGAATTCTTGTTGTCACTCAGACCCCAGGGAACAACCCCTAAATAGTTTCTTGGTATTAACAACAAAAAAACAGTATCCTTTTCTGTCCTCGGTCAGTGAAGGAGAACTCTTTCGAGACTGAGGAAATCTTTATGTTTGTTCCAATCCAAAGTGCCCCTTTTGAGGGAGCTGGAATAATCCCATATAAAAAACTGACCTTGTGTCTAACTCTCAACATATCTAGCTGTCAACTGAAAGTGGCAGCACTAACGAGTTCGTGTATTTGTTTTACGACATATCAACCCTTTTGTGCCATTAAATGCCGAATGCACTCATTTCGGTCACGTTTTTCGATCAAGCTTCAAGTTCTTAAAATCTTCAAATTGTCTTCTATGTGAAAGTTCCATGTGCAGAGCTTCTTTGCAAGGGCTTTCTGTCTGTGAAACACATAACCGCGAGACTGCTTCCTTGCAGATTACAACATTGTTGCCTTCAAATCAAATGTCAACAAAAAAAAACCGCCGCATAAGTAATGAAACTTAGTCCATACCATTGATTCTTCTTCATCGTTCTGCTGAAAGTTACCCAATCTCATGAACCCTTATCCTCGAGTGGCGCTTGGCCTTGATAAGTGGTGACTCAACAAATCACAAAATTAATTTGTTTTGTAGGCAAATATTTTGTAAATTTTCTACAAATGTTACTTTCTATGAAACCCGAAGATGAGACCTTGACCTCTGGGTCAGAGTGGACATGGGTGTAATTACAACGAAGGGTTGACTCCACACTCCCAAAACATCACAAATTTGAGCCTTACCATCGGACGAACTTTAAGGTCATATCCAAGATAGGTTTGAAGTAGGCTGGTTAGTGTTGGTAGTTGATGTTAGGATTGAGAAATAAGGTTGGCAAAAGAAGAAAGAATCTAAAATGACCTTGTGTCTAACTCCAAAGATGGTAAAAATGGCTGCGAAAGATGGATTTTGTGTTGTAGGTTGCGTTTGTGTCAACAACTTACGGAACAGTTTAGATATAAATTCCTCAACTGTTGTACATATCGTTCCAGTGAGTCCGTACAATATTTGGAGAGGTTTTACGAAAGGGAAATGGTAACTTGATCGGCGATATTATCTAAATATTATTTGAGGGAGTTCTATGAAAAATTATTAGTTAAAACAATTGTATTTATTGCAAGAAACAACGAGGTTTCTTTCTTTAATGATCGAGAAGACTGAGGCGGCATTTGATGGAGATATTTCAAAATATTTGATTACATTTTTTAAAGATAGACCATATTCTTTTATAATAAATCGTTTCAATATACAGGGTGTTAGAGACAACACTTTTTGGAAACGAAAGAACGTCATATATTGGCAAATAATTAATGTATTCTCGAAATTCAAAATACATCTCTTAGATGATAGTTTTCCGAATATAGCTCACTCGAAGGGGCCGGCATGAGACTCGACGGTCTTTACACGGGACATGGATCTGAAGGACGCGGCCTTCATGGTGTCCTTCGAGAGAAACATAAATATCAGTTTGATCCTAGCAATCCGCTCGTTCTTATTGCTACAGGCGAGCCGATGTGTATCCTTTTCACGCGAAATAGTCCCTGAGGTTGTAATCAGGCGGGTTTTGGGCCAGATGTTTTGACTAGTGAAGTTGTGGAAGTTCTAAGATAGACACTTCCTGGTTTTCCCGAAGGTGTGATACAGAGTCCTGTTGCCACACGTGTGGCCTTCCCGTAGTCAACCCCTTCCACCCATCACTCGACACTATGGACAACAGCTCAAAATAACTATTAGAATTGAGTCTGAGTTCTATTTCGAAGATGTAGGACGAGAAGACGTGACCCAAAAATCATTTCTGTTTGAAGGAAATTGGTCTTAGTGGCGTGCGGGACTTCGTGTAAACTGTCGGCTAGCCACCGGTGGTCTGCGTGTTGTGCGTATTGGTCCTGAACATAAACATTGCATCTACAGTTCGACTGTGGTTTGACTTTGTTAAGGAGTTTCTAGGCTCTCATAAGGCTGTTATCTTAAGCTTTGACGTGTCAAACTGTTGAAATAATGTTGGCAAAAATAAAGAAATTGCTATTGCACCTTACGTATATGTCCGTACATTTGAAAACGCCAAAATACAAGAAACACAAAGCATGGATTACTAGGAAGATTCCATATGAAGGAAAACTGAGAAATGCTGCATGGGGGCCATTACCAAGAGACGATGTATGGGGCTGTTTTGGAAGTCTACAGAAAACAACGTAATCACGTAGAACACATTTCAAACATAAGAAGACAACATTTTGAGAGGCCACTTGCTCTTGATGCTGGTTCTTACCCGAAGTGTTTTCAAGCTGATGTGCAAATAAATAAATAAAAATGAACAATCAAATTGTAACTCTACGTAATTCCGAAAAAGAAAGAATTGAGCACTCAAACCAACAAGCATTTCTCTTTGCCGATATTTTCGCAAATATTTTCAAAGATGATGATAGCAGAGAATCTGCAACGTTTCATATGATAGCACCACCAATTATGCTGCACCTGAACTATGAGAACCTTTAGCAGCCTTTTTTAACCTTTCACTGAATACCGGAGTTGTTCCATAGAAATTCTACTGGTTCATCTTACATCTACTCAATGGTTTCATTCCAAAATGTCCATGCCTCACAAATTTACTTGTGATGGAAAAATAGGCTACGAGTATAATGGACGACGGAGATACTGATGACATTGTCTTTTTGGACTTTGCCAAGGTCTTTTATTCTGTCAATCACCGCTTACTTTTATACAAACTCAACACCTATGGTCTTCATGAATCGGTTATAAAGTGGATAAGATCCTTTCTTGGTGATCGTACCTACAAGGTCCAGATAAATGGCAGTATGTCATCTGAAATCGATGCTTGCAGTGGTGTTCCTCAAGGCTCTGTGTTGGGTTCTATTCTCTTTCTACTCTATATCAACGACATGCCAGAAGTGATTGGTAGAAACGTGCTCTTATTTGCAGATGACGTCAAATTAGTAGCTCGTAGAAGCGAAATTGGCAATCTGAAGTCTAGCCTTCAACGTGCATGGAAATGGTCCATTGAATGGGACTTATACCATAATGTCGATAAATGCTGCCATATTGCAGTGGGGTCTTCTTCTGACTCGGCTCTTACACTTAGTCGTGACGCGGCTCTGCTCAATGAGGCGAACGAGACAATAGATATTGGCCTTGTGGTCGACTCGTCCTTCAAGCTATGTAAACATTGCATTCAGGCTGCAAACAAAGCAAGGAACACTATTTCTCATTCTTCAAACTCACTCATAGAATATTTCTACCACTTTATGTCTCTCTCGTCAGACAACTGTTAGAGTATAGTGTCCACGCCACTGCTCCATATATTCAGCATCTAGAAAGAGTTCAAAGACTGGCTACTCGAATGGTGCAGGGTCTATGGGATCTGACCTATGAAAGCTGACTCAAAAAACTTAACATTTGCTCCCTTGAGCGCCGACGATTACGCGATGATCTCATTTTGGCCTACAATCTCTTCCATCGTTATTACGATATGCCTCAGGACTTATTGTTCACTCCTGAACCAGAAAGAGCTCTACGCTTTCTCAATCAGAATCCCTGAACCTTGGAATAGACTCCCAAAAGAGGTAATAAATGCATCAAATCAAGGTGAATTTGGACAGGTACTGGGCTACTGCATCCTCTTCTGTATAAATCTCTACCACCATTTCCTTACATGGCAACTGAAACATGCTTGTTTTATTTTTTGCCAAATTAATTGAATTGAACAGTATGGATTTAGGCAAGTCCGTTCTACAACGTATATCCTAACAGTCATCTCTGAACGCATATACCATACACTAGATAAGTCATGTAAAGCTAGGGCGGTATTTCCAAAGCCTTTGACAAGGTCTGGCATAAAGGTCGTCTCATGAAAATTAATTCGTATCGTATTACTGGACGAATATTTAATATAATCAGATCTTCTCAGCCAAAAGAAAGATCCAGATAGTCCGCGATGGCCATACACCTAAACAACATGACATTAATGCGGGGGTCCAAGAGGTCGAATTATTTGACCATTATTATTCCTGATTTTCATAAACGATGCAATTGCGTCCGAGATGGGTATATTTGTTGACGCTCTATTCTCAACATGTGGGCCAAACAACGCACACAAATCCAAAGTAATGAATGGATACTAAGAAAATGACCTCAAGTCTGTAATGGAATGGGGCCAAATGGTAAATGCTAAACTTCTTTTTGGCCCAACATTTTTTCATTTAAATGTAATGTGAACAAACATCTCGCTGCACAATGCAATGCAATGGGGTGAATATAAGTTGAAAAAGTCGTGTTTGATATTAGTAGATTAAAGCGATCTTTGAAAGAAGTAAATGTTTATAATTTATTATTAATAAAACATGTTTGAACATCGTTTTAATTTTTTGGTTGCGTTAAATAATTAATAACAAATACTTGAAACTATCTTTATTAAAACCCAAAAACTTACAATCAATAAAATTACATACAAAATTAGTAATAATATTTATTTTAAATTAACGTAAATACAATTCACACTGGAAAACAAATTATGTCGTGCTGCCATTTAAATTGTAAACCGTTCCTCTGGAATTACACCTGTTCGTTGTTTTTGTCATTTACAACTCATTTCAAATTATTAGCGAGTCACAGAATCCGTGATTCGATAATGATTGGAAATGGGGTTCTAAGGGCATTTTCTAAACAGTAAAGCTCTACCCGTGTCAATGAAACGATGGTACATCTCTGAAATGTATAGTTTTCAAATAAATAATCTGTATGCATATATATCTATATATATATATATATATATATATATATAGAGAGAGAGAGAGAGAGAGACATATATATATATATATATATATATATATATATATATATATATATATAGATAGATAGATAGATAGATAGATAGATAGATAGATAGATAGATAGATATACGTTTCGTATTTTCTACACTCGTCAGTAGAGAATCTTTTTGTGCAAATCACTCTAGACAATGCATCAAGCCACTTGATTTAAAGAGTTAAAAACAAAAAGTACTTCCAGGACTAGCCAACGATAAGTGGTAGATGGACATATTCCGACCAAGAAAACAGCAATTATTCCCCCTTTGTCAGAAACATCGCACATGCAATGTGAGGACTAAAGGACAAAATAAAGGAAGCAAGAGTTATGACGCTGCCGAAAGTAAACCCAAGGTCCACTTTACGTAATCGTACCGCTGGTCGGACGATTTGAACACCGATCAAAGTATTATGAACCCTGGTTTTTAACCATTCGGCCAACGTGACGATCATGCTTTGCAAAGCGAGAGAAATACGCATTGTATCTTATGGAAACACAAGTACTGTGATTGTAATGAGAGTTCTAATCTCATAAGGGAGAGAATCTTGCCACGTTGCTGATTTTTTATCTTTAATTTTTATATCTCTTCAACGGGCATAACTTATCGGAGCTTTATAATTATTAGTAGTATACTCACTTCTATAATAAACGGCAAATCTTCTGAAGTTTATACTATTGAAAAAATATAATATGTAGTTGATGAAATTGA
Organism: Sepiola atlantica; assembly: GCA_963556195.1. NCBI lineage: Eukaryota > Metazoa > Mollusca > Cephalopoda > Sepiida > Sepiolidae > Sepiola > Sepiola atlantica. The sequence goes on along the minus strand of OY744527.1, from coordinate 30,317,433 downwards.
TTGGAATTCCTCGTTTAGTGTCGTAATTATTCAGAGTGTTAAATTCCGTAATTCTCTGGCCAGGCAGGATTAAATATTGATTAACTCTACTTTAAAAATCTATGTAGACTCCGGGGAATATTGATTTAAATCCTTGAACGCGGCTTCGATGGGAAGTGGGCGAATTACTTGTTTCGACATATCTGAAATTATGAAATGCGGATTAGATAAAAGGTTTACTTCAAAATTATTGGAAAGTTATCATTGGATTGAGGGTTTTGAATGACAGCTGTTTTGACTTTTCTTTTCTTTCGACAAAAATTATGACTTTCTTCTCTTTGGAAGGCGGTGAGTATTGGTCTCTCCCAATTAATCATGTCCTTAATGTTACGTTTAACACCGAAAGTAAAAAAAAATAGATTAGGTTATATTTTTATTTGCTTGTATTTTGTATCATTACGATTGAGTACAACTGAATTTATGAAAATAGACTTATTTCATTTGTGCTTTTTGAAAGATTTTGTTTTTCATCAATGTTATCCATCTGTATATTATAAAAACGTTATAGTGTTTGAATGAGTTTGTTAGTGCGCAAATAGAAGTGTGTGATTGGTTGACAAAAAAGGAATAAGCTGAGTACACATTACTAAGGCAGTAGTTTTTTATTATATCAATAGCTTACTTTGAATTTCCCGTAAGTCTAAAGGAATTTTTAACTGGATAAGTGGTTTATAAATTTTAAGACATTGACATGAAATGATAGCTTAAAAAGCATTAGAGAATTTTTTTTTGATAATCCGCAAAAAGGAGACATAAATAGTATTCGATATTAATTTTGTTTCAAAACATAAATTTTAATGCTTTTGCAATAAAAACAATACGTAAATACATACATCGTAGTCACTTACTCTCTTATGCAAATAGTAAGTAGCGTATTTTTTAAACGAAATTTCACAAATATTTTTTATTCGTACTAGTTATAAAGCAATAGAAGCTAGATAAAGATGGAAATTTACATACCCAGGTACTGTACCAGCGCAAGGAACGGGTAGAAACTAGTATAAAAAGGTAGCAACAAGAACAATCAACTTTATTCCCAATATAAACAAACAAAATTCAATTACGTGATTGATATAAAATATTTTATTAATCTGAGAGACTTAAAGAAGGTCTTTGTTACAGATTAGGGGTTCGCCATGAAATTAGGGCTGAGAAACACTAATTATCCGCTTTGTTGTTTCAATAAATTCTATTATTTTTCGCAATTATTATAAATACTAGTATTACTAAGTATTGAGCTTAATTTGATATTTCCATTATCTTTTTAGAAATCAGATTTTTCATTTGACTTTCCAACCGGATAAATCTTCATTAGTATTATTATTATTATTTTTTTTAAAGAAACATACTTTGGAAAACGGCAAATTATGAAGACTAGAATATATTAGGTTTCGGAATATTTTAGATGAGGGTTGATAATTTGTAGAACTTAGTATATTCGGACTACTGTCCTCATCTTGGATGTTTTCATCACAACGTTTCGGCCGATGTAATCTCCGACCTTCTTCAGATGTACTTTGTCGAACTCGAGAATCTTTCTGTCGAACTCGGGAAGGACTCGGACATAGTACTAAGTAAAATTCAGTTCTAAGTGACAGTCATCTGAAGGTTGAAGGTTCAATCCTCAGTGCGGGCGATACGAAGAATTGCGAATTACTGAAGACGTCTTCTCAGTCATGGCAGATGGAACGAGAGCATGCTACCCCCGTGGATTTAATAAAGGGTTCAGTTCGAAATTCCGTCCAGATTCCCGAGTACGATAGAAAGATTCCTGAGTTCGACAAGGTACACCTGAAGAAGGTCGGAGGTTACATCGGCCGAAACGTTGTGATGAAAATACCCAAGATGAGAACAGTAGTCCGAATATACCAAATTCTACATAGAATATATTACACTTTAAAATGATGGTGTTCATGATGCTGACAATGCTGCTGTGCTGCTGCTGGTACTGATGATGATGATGATGATGAGGAGGAGGAGGAGGAGGAAGAGCAGGATGACAGTGGTGCGTGTGGTTGCGATGACGATGATTGTGGTCTTGATAATGGCGGTCGTGCTATTGGCTGAGATCGTTCGTAAAATAAGAAGATGGCCGTTAACAATTGAAATCTAAACAGAGCGCGCATCTGTCGTCGTCATCGTTAGAGGTGTCTGTTCATAAACGAAACTACTCAAGTGATAGCCATCAATAGTTGGGCAGACGGTCAGCCACAACAAACGACAACATGCAATTATTAGTAAAAAAAACACAACTTTTGTATCAAAAGATTTCGAGATAATTTTGGGGAAGAGAAAAAAAGAATAACTGGATTCACAATACAAATAAAGTTGTATATTTAAATCTCTCTGAATATAAAGTTAAGTAAGTGTATATATATATATATATATATATATATATATAGTCTCGGAAGTTTCTCAACCATTAAAACTATATAAAAAAATAAAAAAATAAAAAAATATATATATAAAAAAAAAAAAAACTTATAGTCTCAAGTCTTCCAGTGGAAAATCACTCATGTAAGTCAATTTATTTTTTACAGTTATTATATTAGTTAGATTCTAACACTATTTTAAGGGATCATCTATTGTTTACCATGAAAAACTGTTTCGGGAATTTAAAAACAAGACAGTATTTAATTTCATGGCTTCCCAGCAGAGTTGATCAGACCCCACTTCCCTTAAAAGACAAAAACATAAACGTTCCTTATACTAAATCTACGTTTTGTTCCATATAAATGTTTTGCTAACTTATATTAGTTATTTAAGACACAAAAAAAAAAAAAATTCTTTACCTGTGCTGTTCGTCTGTCTAATAAAATTTATCCGTTACTTACAAAAATGTTGCTGCATTTTAAAGTGTTTGGACGAATCCATGACATATATATTTATATATATATATATATATATATATATATATATATATGAATTAAAAAGGAAACAGCGGAATACCTAATAACTCAACGTTTCGCGTGTTTTTTTTTCAAGAGCGAAAAAGGCTAAAAGTTCTTTTCCACTTTTGACATTTTTCGCTCTTGAAAAAGTCCACACAGCCGTTGGGCGAAACGTTGAGTTATTAGGTCTTCCGCTGTTCACTTTTAAATTCATACCGTCGGATTATTTTATCCTTTTATGTATTCATATTTATATATTTCTATGCACAGTATAATCTCCTAAACAAATGAAGGGATCATTATGAATTTTGGAATATATATTCTCAGCAACACGGTAAATTATTATTTTTTTGTAAGCTTTACTATTTATGGGGTGCGTCCCCCCAAACTCGCACCCTCCCCAAAAGTTTTAAAATAAGTTAGATACAAAAAAATTTTACAGTAAATTGCTCTACATAAAATTTTGAGATATATTAAGTGAAGTCAATAATATGTATGTGATTGGTAAAATAATAAACTATTGAACTTATTAGTATGAATTATGGAATATATATTCTAGACAACAGGGTGAGTAACGTGGGCGCATTATTTATTTTCATTTTAAACTTTACTATTTAGAAGGATGCAACTGAAACCGTATCATACCCCTGAAAGAAAGAAGAAAAAAAACTAAATTTAAGACTATTAAAGTTCTATTCATTTCTTATACCCGTCCTGGGACGGGTTTTCTACTAGTTATATGTATAAATGTATTAGTGTTGGAACGACTAGTCGGAATCGGGAATCGGAAAAATCGGAACTTTTTGGAGTATCGGAATCGGAAAAATGTTGACCTAATTTCCGATTCTAGAAACGATTCTTTAAATTTTGTTTGTTTGGTCTAAAACTTCATTTTCTATTACTGGTCCAAGTGAAAAATAAAGCGGAAAATCGCACAATTTTGGATACAATGCATAAATAGAAAACCTTAAGAAGTTTGTCAAATTAAAAAGAAACTTATATCTACATATAAAAACGGATGAAATTCTACTTTTTAGGCGATTTTAAAATCGGAATCGGGAATCTAAAACAGAATCGCTAATTGTATCGGAATCGGGAAAAATATTAGAATCGTCCCATCACAAATATATATAGATTTTGTTTTGGAAGTTAGTTTATTTTTTGGTTACTCTTAAGTTTATATGTCATGATATAGTCGTGTTGCTTTTAGAAATGATAGCATGTTTTATATGTTGGTGTTTTTGAAAACAATTGTCATGTTGTTTGCGTTGAAAAAATATTTTCTTTATTCGAGCATGTTTGCGAAAAAGAATGTAACAGTGAAGGACGGGAGGTAACAATCGTGAAATGCATTTCAAGAAAAGAAATACAATTTTACATGAAATATACAATAAAATAACGTTTTAAAATATTTTTTTCAAATAGTTTTGAATTTTTTGTATCAACAAGTCTAATAACATTCACAAAATTAATTATTTATTCAGATTTTTATTATCGTTTGTTTTTATTATTTGAATTATTCATAGTTTGTTTTAATGTGTTTTCTTTTTTATTTAGTAACAGTTTATTTTTCCCTATGTCGATAATTTGAGTATTTCTGTTAAAAACACACACGTAATTACATCGTAACCAACAATATTTTCTACACAGCAAATCGGCAGATATTCTTACTTTAAAAATCGGCATCGATTGACTTTGCATATTTTTAGTTTAATAACTTCTAAAAATGAAATTTGTTTTCAGAGTGTTCAAAATCAAAATAATAAACGAGTTTTAGTTATTTAAATCCACGAAACAACGTGATGATTATTTACGCAAAGTAACTATTTATTTTAATTAATTCTTGTTTATTCTGGTTAAGTAATATTGAATAAACTTCAGGTTGAGTATAAATCGGATCGCGTTGTTTTGTTTTCTTTTTTCTAGTGCAATTTAAAAGGTTTCTATCATTCATTATCGACAACCAACTTTTCGGTTTGTTTGGCTTGCACCAAATTGTATGACGTCACGTTCAATTACTACGACTTTCTTTAAGAAGTCCACGACCCAGCTCAAGCAGACGAATCCTTTATGTAACGCGTTCTCAGTACGTAGGAGTGTTTGGTTTTGTATGCTCTATGAGATCTTGTTACCTGTTCCCTTCTGGGTCTTATGTTTTTTTTTATTTTCGCAGAGTGGATTTGATTTTAAATAATTTATTACTAGCATGACCCCGTTGAAATTCCACAGTTGCTCTCTTCATCTATCTGCATAATGCACTGTTAATACGAATATTTCCTTTGAAATAATAAATGTATGGCATAAAACATGCATCTAGTATATTTCGTTTTTTTGTCAGATATAAAATCGAAACGTTCAGGCGATCTCATCTTTTAAAAAGGGGTAATTAGTAGCATATTGTGACATAGATAGAAATAGGTAATATCTAACCGATTTACTTATTTTTTATTTATTTTTTATTTTTTATGGAAATCGCTCCAGACAAGGAGCTAATATATATATATATATATATATATATATATATATATATATATATATATATATATATATATATATATATATATATATATATAATACTTCAAGGTAAAAATTTATCGAACGATAAGTGTTAGGTGGATAGATTCTGACCCAGAAAACAGCAATTGTTCCCCTTTGTCAGAAATATTGCTCATGGAATGAGAGAACTAAAGGACAAAATAAGGGAAGCGAGAGTAACGAAGCTGCCGAAAGTAAACCCCAGGTCCACTTTCTACTCTCCTATTACTTACGAAGGATGCATTGGTGATACCGTATTTATGAATATAAAAATGTCTTAGCGTATTATAGATGTAAAGACATTTTAAACATTTAAATAAAAAAAGCATGTTTATAGCAATTTTATTGGGGGGGCTTACAGACTTAAGAATCTGGAGACTATTTTCAATGGGATCTTAAGAATTATAAATAGCCGTTTTTGTTCTTATTTTCCTCTGATGAAGCAATTTTGCTGAAAATATTGCACTAACAACTGTTTGCCATCGCATTCGTCAGAATTACCTCCTTTTCCCCAATGCCGTACACCTCCCTCTCACTTTAAAACCATCTCTATAATAAAACACTAAGCCATTTCATGTTCGTACATATGTTATCAGCTTTCATACTCATTAAAAAAACGAGATCGTCCGATTGGTGATTGGTTATTAATCTGATATCGTTAATCTTGACTTTACCGATTTTAAAATGAATTGTTCCAAAATCAGATGATATCATCCCCTCGACTAAAAGAGTACAATTTTAAATAAATACATTTCAAAAAGTAAAAAAAAAGATTCCATTGATTTGAAGAACAGTTAATTTTACGGTAAGAAGACAGATAATATTTATTGTTTTAAAAAGTATAAATTTGCTACAATTGTAAATAAATAAATAAAAGACATATTCATTTTATTTATTTAAAGAATATTTCGCTGAAAGTGACAATTATTTGAACGGGAGAAAAGATTTCTTCTTCATAGTATTGACCCTGAGAGACATTTATGTCAAAAAGAATTGAACGGTAAATTATTATACAGATTGATGTAAAAAGCACCGTGGAATTTCCAGGGGGTTCCGCTAGTCTTTGTATTATTATTATTATTATTATTATTATTATTATTATTATTATTATTATTATTATTATTATTATTATTATTATTATTATTGTTGTTGTTGTTGTTATTGTTATTGTTGTTGCTGTTGTTGTTGTCTTCATTCTTATTGTTTTCTCTACATTAACGTCTTGCGGCCACGTACTGTTGACCTCCGCTTCACGACACTATGTCTACTAGCTAACCGTCAGCGTCGGATCACCGCAATAGCCAGTACGTTATCTAGCATCTCTGCTGATTACTGCCTCTGTTTATTAAAAACAATTTTTTTAAAGTCTGAGGGAGATCAATATAGACGCTAAAAATGTTTATTAAATAAGGTGTATTTGTTGCATAATCCCTTACAGGGGGATCATGCAAAAGGGGGGGGATGCTGTACAATCGCTTGAAGAGGAGTTGTAAGAGGGGAGACTGTTGTATAATACATTACACATTACAAACGTTCCTATTATAATACAGACGGGACGATATACTACAGACGGGAGCTTTACTATAATTATTAATGGTCACTGCTCCCCCCGACTGAGGCCATTCTCTGAAACCACTTCAACTGTTCGGATCTCATCCTCTCCGAGTCGAAAATAATGCGAAATGTTCATGAGAGGATTAAGAGTGGTTCGATGTATTCTTTTTAATACTTTTGTACAACATTTTAACACATATTTCAAACACATTTCTAAGAGTCATTTTTAAACACAGTTTCTGAGAGTCACTTTTAAACACACTTCTAAGAGTCATTTTAGACACATTTTTTAAGAGTCATTTTAAACACTGATTCTAAACACACATTGAAGAGTCATTTTTTAACACAGTTTCCTTAAACAATGTTCCTTTAAACAATTACTAATCAAATACCGTTCGTTTTTCTTTAGTTCTTATTGTTAAAATATCGGTTCTTTTAAGTTCGTTAGCACACAAAACAAAACGGCACTGAGAAAAGATTCCCTTACATTTTCGTTCATTGTTTCCGCCGTGATCGTCCATTGACATCGTCAGCTCCGTGAATTCTGCCGCCGTTTGTCATTGGCCGAGATCGCAGTGGTTTACCTGTTTTAGGGAGCAGATTCTATTTTCCAAGCAGAAGACAAAACGCTCAGAGACCGGATTTGAGAGAGATTTTTCACTTGGTTTATTTCACATTTCGTTGTCGGGGTTTCTTTCCATTCGTCCGCGAATCATTCATCCTTCTTCCTCGCTGGGGAATGCCACGTTAATTGTACTGAATCTCCTGAGAGATACAGCCCTCACGGTAAGTGGTTACATTCTCAATTGGTCCGGGTCGCTTCCAACCCCAAGTAACTAACTTTTTACACAAAGTTACATGGCTGAGTTTCTCCGATGCTGCCGCTTCGAAGATCGGGAACTAACTGTCTCACGATCCGCCCGCTTCGATAATCGGGAACTTTCTTTTTAAAAACTAAGTTTTCACACAAAGGATCTGTCACGTAGGACCCCTGACCTTTCAACGACTCTCATAACTGCCTTAGATTACCTCTGTGTTTTCACCTTTTGAACTTCAGGTGTTCGTCACTGTCACCCAAACTGTGAGAATGACCTGTACCGAGCTTGTACGCAGATGACACTGTCACAATTGCGTAAGTCAAATGATCTTCTCTTACGTCCACACATACGTCCTAATTTACCACTGCCCTCAAGTTTGTACTTAGTTTATCTAGATTCTATTTCTCTCACAATTCATACTAGTGGATCCGTACACTTAAAAATACAGGGCGTGTCATAATATAACATATTTATTAAATTAATTGCCTTTGTAGATGCTTCTTCTACGAGAATCGTTGTCTGTTTGTCCGTCACACTTCAGTTCAAAATTGAATTTTAATCCCTTAACATGCAGATTGAATGTTAATCCCTTAACATGCAGATTGAATGTTAATCCCTTAACATGCAGATTGAATGTACGCATCTTATTCTAGTTCCTTCAAAGCATCTCTATGTATGTCAGTAGGTATGTCACGCTAAAGATTGAAATAGCATTTTCTTTTGTCTGTGACACTTAAGATTCAAATTGCATTGTATCTTGTCTGTCACACTTAAGATTCGAGTAGCATTTACTTTTGTCTGTCACACTTAAGATTCGAATATCATTTTTGTCTGTCACACTTAAGATTCGGATATCATTTTCTTTTGTCTGTCACACTTTAAATTCGATGACATTTTCTTTTGTCTGTCACACTTAAGATTCAAATAGCATTGTATCTTGTCTGTCACACTTAAGATTCAAATAGCATTGTATCTTGTCTGTCACACTTAAGATTCAAATAGCATTGTATCTTGTCTGTCACACTTAAGATTCGAATAGCATTTTCTTTTTGTTTGTCATGCTTAAATTGTAAGTAATTTTTTGTTCGACGTGTGAGCATTCAGTTTGAAATAGCTTTTTTCGTTGGTCAGTCATGCCTAAGTTTAAAATATCAGTTTACTTGGTCTATCACGTATAAGTTCGAAATAGTCCCCTCCCCGACAACAAAAAACAGACAAAATTCGGGTTGTAATATAAAAGTGCTTTATTAATTACTTGAGAAGATGGAATCTATTTATGTCTGTTTCCCTTACATTTCTGCCTGAATCAAAACTCAACTAGAAAGATGTCTACCATTCCGCAATGCGTTCCACAGTGACGTTTATTCTGGATGTTGTACGGAGAGATATGAGGGTTTCATCGATCATAACATATAGACCTGGATCCCACCCTTAACACTAACCCTAAGTTAACAGTAATTATAACCTTAATTCGACTCATGTCTCGACACGACTCGAAAAAGTAAGTTCATGGCATGTGCACGCACTGCGCATTGCTGGCGGGCCTATTATAAATTTGAGCAAAACTCATTTTTGATGGTAGGGTTACCAGATATTTATATAATTTTCGTTCCATTCGCTGTTTTTTACTAATCAATCACTACTTACTAGGGCCAAATGACACATGAGGATGAACTTTAATGGGATTGTCAATTGAATGATGCAAAACACTATGAGAGTATTGGAATAAATAGGAGGAAAGGGCAGAATTTGAATACTTAAGAGGACAGATCGACAAGTATTTGTTTATATTAGACTTGAAGACGAGTATATTATAGCTAGCAGGGAAGCAATCTCGTGGTATTGTGTTCCACTGATAGTAGTTTCTTAGATAGAAACTTTGTTGATAGAAGTTCTGTTTACTTTTAGGTAGACAGATGAAGAAGTAAAGTTCGTGGAAGTAGTTGCACTTACTGTGGATGTTTCACAGGGGGGGGTTACAGATGGAGCTCAGTCGAGCACCTACCATCAAAATAACGATAGAGTAGAGAAAGACTAGCAACGTCTCTTCCCTGAGAAAGAAACTGTGAGGAAGAGAAGAGATTATCTCACACTAAACTGTGACAACGGTTTTTACTCGGTCAAGGCAAGAAAGAATGCTTTTAGCGGCACCAGATGTCGCAACAGTATTACATTTGTGATATGTAATTTTCGTTGGTTTGTCACGCTTAAATTCGAAATAACATTTTCATCGTAAATCGCGCAGATTGAATGGGCGCATTTTTAGAATGGGTTCGTTCTTGTTGTGTTTACGGTCATAGACGAAGAGATGTTCCGATTTCGTCCGGAAGGGTGAGGTGAAAGATTTGTAGCGTCAGGGCGGGGGGGGGGAGAACGAACAAAACGAGTCTTTTGCTTTGATGTCTTTTCGATATCACCAAACTCTTTTTGTCGTAACATTTGTTTTTCATCTTGCTAAAACGAGATAGTGATCAGCCCTCGGTTACAGAAGGAGAGGCAGGGACGGTGGGTAAGGAGCGGGTACCGAGGAAATTAGAGAAGGCGTTTATGACATGAATGAAAAAGCGACATAATCTCCCGCAAGTGAGATGTTGTGGTCAGTCACAGGAAGATCTTAAAGTTAAGTAACCAAAACATTAACTAACATATTTCTCTTTGCTATAACTTGAGGACGAGGTTTTCTTGTGGTTCTTGGCCTTTTGACTGAGATCAATGTGTAGTATATATTCTGATGAATACTGCACCCCATAGACTGGTATTGTCTTGACCTTCAAGGCTTGATTTACACCGGTCTATGGGTCTGTCCTGTGCAGTTCTAGGAGGTCCACCCTCCCAGGCTTTGCCTTTTCACCCTTTTGAGAAGGGGTTAGTTTATTGCTAGTCGCTTGAGGCGCCCCTATCGGGGAATGCCGACGGGGCTGCCCAGGCATTTTTTGTAGGCCAGAGTGCTCTCCCTTCTCGAGGGCGCTAGCTTTTCAAATCTTACTTTCCCGATCTTGTGTCACATTTTACCGGCGTGGGAGGTAGATAAATAACTCGTTTTGTTCCCTTTGTTACCATCATATAAACCACATTTCGCGTTTCATGTCGAGACATAATCGGTATTTCTTGCACTTCCGGCCCTACGAGCGAGGATCAATGAATTTGTATTATATATATATATATATATATATATATATATATATATATATATATGTCTGAAATATTTTTGAAAATCGACACATGGTGCAATTTAAATAAAAAATCATTTATTTATTTATTTTTTTGCAAGCTTTCGTTGTAAAAATACTTTGTCAAGCGAGACTGTCTCATAGTTTTTTTTCTTTTCTTCTTCTTCATGATTTTGATGGTATTAATCCCGAAGGAACGAATCACAGTAGAAGCAGAAAAACACGTCAAGTTGTAAAAGACGTTATAATAAGTAGAGTCCGGTCGATGTTTGGCGCAGATTGGCGCTTTGTAAATAAGGAAATTGACAACATCTTTGAAGCATATTTTTGTGTGTGTGTGTGGGTGGGTGTGTATGTGTGTATGTGTTTGTATATGTGTGTATTTATACTTTCGACAAAACGAATCTCATATCAAGCAAATTGGCCCTTAATTCAAAATAGCAGCTGTTTCATCATCGCCACCATACAATCAAAACATTGGTAGAGTTTTGTTTAGAAAGTTAAAATCTTATAGATAAGATGACTCTTCAGAAATACAGAAAAAGAAACTGATTTTGCAGATTTTCGCATTTTCATAAAAAATACCTTATCTTGCGATACATGATTTTATTTTCACAACATTTTGGCCCCCCAAAAATTTAATAAATAAATAAATAAATGTTACATCGGCCGTTCTTACACAGGAGAAACTGCACCGGTTGTCACTATAAATAGTGCGAGTCACCAGAGTCACCAGAGAAACAGAAGACAAAGAACAGTCTTGTAACTGTCTAGCCAAGTGCTAGTCAGTTTCTTACTTTGTTAATACACTTGTTAAACCAACCCTCGACTTGACTTCCTTTATTTATTATTTACTGTTGGACAACTTCACAACAATAAATAAATAAATAAATAAATAAATAAATAAATAAATAAAAGGATTCCGTTAGAAATTCCGTACAGATTCTAAAGTTCGACATAAAGATTCCCGAGTTCGACAAGATGCACCTGAAAAAGGTCGAAGGTTACATCGGTCGAAACGTTGTGAGAACAACATCCAAGATGAGAACTGTAGTCTAAATAATACAAGTCAAAATAATACAAATTATCAATCGTCGTCTAAAAAAATCCGAAAGAGAATATTCTTTAGTTGTGTCTATTAAGTCTACGCATTTCGCAATGAAAATTATATTTCAAATATAAGCGTCACAGACCCAGTAACGGACAAAGACTCTCATAGATATTAACTTTGTAAATAGGACACTACGCTAGCTTGCCTTGTTTTGTCATTTATACTCAACAAACGTAGCAACCATTTTCAAGCAGAATAGTTCCCTATCTGCCCGCTAGGTTTTTTACGTTTATCTTCCTTTCTTTAATACACACGTAGAAATGCGTATAAATATAAAAATAAAAGTAAATATTTTGGTGTGGGTGTCTTAAAAAAAAAATTACAAGCACCAAGATTTTTTTATGAGATTATTTTGAATTAGCAGTGAGGCCAGACTCAGAAGGAGGGCAGACTGTCGTTAAACTAATTATTACACTTCGTTGGTTACTTCAATGAACCTGCCTTCTGTTACCGCGCAGTGATTGGTCATTGAAAAAAAGGAGGGAATTATACGTGTCCATCTCTTGGGAATCGGGAAATTTGTACATGGATTGTTCGAAAACGTTAAAAAAAAACCTGCAGTTGTCCAAACTTTCCGTTTGAAAGTAAAGGTCATTCATCGCACAATGAACGAATGAAAAATGATCCTATAATTATTGTTAGCACTTGTAATTCAATTTATGGATTTTGAAGATCTTTTTTCTGTTTGTTTTATGTTGTTATACCTAAACCACACCCCATTATTGTGGTCGGTCTGAAGCATTCTAATTATTTTCTGTGGTCAGGAATTAATAGGGACATTATTGACGGACAGAACATGGTTGCTATTAGATGCGTACTAGTATATCTATGAGGGGCATGGTCGGTCGGTCTGTCGGTTGGTAGGTTTGTCACGATTCAGTTTGAAATAGAATTTCATGTGGTCTGTCACGTTTCAGTTTAAAAAAGCATTTTTATTTGTCTGCCACGCTCCCGTCTTAAATAGCATTTTTCGTTAGTCTGTCACGCTTCATTTTGAAATAGGATTTTTCAGTGGTCTGTCACGCTTCCGTCTAAAATAGCATTTTTCAGTAGTATGTTACGCTTCAGTTTGAAATAGAATTTTCAATGGTCTGTCACGCTTCATTTTGAAATATCATTTTCAATGATCTGTCACGCTTCAGTTTGAAATATCATTTTCAATGGTCTGTCACGCTTCAGTTTGAAATAGCATTTTTCAGTTGTCTGTAACGCTTCATTTTAAAATAGAATTTTCAATGGTCTGTCACGTTTCAGTTTGAAATAGCATTTTTCAATGGTCTGTCACGCTTCCGTCTAAAATAGCATTTTCGGTGGTCTGTAACGCTTCCTTTTGAAATAGCATTTTTCTAGTGGTTTGTCACGCTTCCGTCTAAAATAGCATTTTCAGTGGTCTGTAACGCTTCATTTTAAAATAGCATTTTTAGTGGTCTGTAACGCTTCCGTCTAAAATAGCATTTTTCAGTGGTCTGTCACGCTTCCGTCTAAAATAGCATTTTCAGTGGTCTGTAACGCTTCATTTTAAAATAGCATTTTTCAGTGGTCTGTCACGCTTCCGTCTAAAATAGCATTTTTCAGTGGTCTGTCACGCTTCCGTCTAAAATAGTATTTTCAGTGGTATGTAACGCTTCATTTTAAAATAGCATTTTTCAGTGGTCTGTCACGCTTCCGTCTAAAATAGCATTTTTCAGTGGTCTGTCACGCTTCCGTCTAAAATAGCATTTTCAGTGGTCTGTAACGGTTCATTTTAAAATAGCATTTTTCAATGGTCTGTGACGCTTCCGTCTAAAATAGCATTTTCGGTGGTCTGTAACGCTTTCTTTTTGAAATAGCATTTTTCAGTGGTCTGTCACGCTTCCGTCTAAAATAGCATTTTCAGTGGTCTGTAACGCTTCATTTTGAAATAGCATTTTTAAGTGGTCTGTCACGCTTCTGTCTAAAATAGCAGTTTTCGGTGGTCTGTAACGCTTCATTTTGAAATAGCATTTTTCAGTGGGCTGTCACGCTTCCGTCTAAAATAGTATTTTTCAGTGGTCTGTCACGCTTCCGTCTAAAATAGCATTTTCAGTGGTCTGTCACGCTTCAGTTTGAAATAGCATGTCCGTTTGTCTGCAACGCTTTAGTTTTAAATAACCTATCCGTTGGTCTGTAACGACTTAGTTTAAAAAAGCATTTTCGTTGGTCTGTCACGCTTGAGCTTAAACTAGCATTTATTTTGGCTTCAGTTCGAGATAGTATTTTCCAGTTCTCTGTTACGCTTCCATTTAAAATAGAATTTTCGTTTGTCTGTTACGCTTTAGGTTTAAATAGCATTTTCGTTGGTCTTGAAATAGTATTTACGTTTGTCTGTTACGCTTCAGTTGGAAATAGCATTTCCTTGATCTGTAACGTTTCATTTTGAAATAGAATTTTCTTTGGTCTGTCAGGCTTCAGTTCGAAATAGTATTTTCCAGTTGTCTGTCATTCTTTTAGTTGAAATAACATTTTCAGTGGTCTAATACGTGTCAGTCTGAAATAGCATTTTCGTTAGTCTGATATGCTTTCGTTTGAAATATAATTATCGTCAACAAACGCGCAGATTAAATGGGTGCAACTTTATTCAGGCATTTAAAAATTATTCAAATTCAATTTTTTTATGAAAAAGTCGAGGAAAAAACAATTATAAACTATTATGAGAGACGTGTGACTTTCTGTCGGTTTGTCTCTCTGTGTATATAAATGTGTATGTGCTGCTGCTAACCACTTTTAGGCTATTAGATCTACGAAGTTGAAATTTGCTAAACGGAGGAAAACATTGACTATTAAAGACCCTAAATTTTACTGTTGATACACAATATCAATTACCGAAGAATGCTCTATTCGTTTTTACGAAAAGTTTTGCATTATTGCTAATGTCGGTTGCCGGTTTCACATATCACAGTGCTCGGTCCAGAGACATAGAGTCAAACTGTATCATAATCATTACTATACGCATGTACACACGCACGAGCGTATACATCATCTAAACATAAAAAACCTCTACCTATCAAACATATCCAAACATTCACACACTCAAACGCAACAAGGTACACAAACCCGGTTGATAACGGTTCAATGATCGATACAAAATTTGTAATTAATAGTCGGTTTGCAAATATTTCATGATATTAATAACAACATTAATAAGGTATAGTAATTATAATGTAATAATAATCGATTAATTTAATGTAATAATCATACCGACAATAATATAATATATGATACTAGCGGAACCCGTCGCCCGGCGTTGCACGGGAGAAATTAGTACCTATTGCATGACGTCGAATTAAAAAAAAAAAACGGCCTATAGTTCTTTCTCCATCCCCACCCCCTATACCGTGTTGACGAATGTTGTAAATGTAAAACAAAAAAGTGGCAGAGTCAAATGGGATCGAACGCCATAACTGTCGATCATTAAACCTCCCTTCTTACCCACTGGGCCACGCTTACGATTTAAAAATAAATGTGTAAATAGGATAATAACGCTATGGTTGTTTATTGACATGCGTGTTATGTTAACATTTACATTCTGCCGATCAAATGGAAACTTCAACAATGACGCGGTGTAGGTCATTTTTTGTAAATTCATTTGGGCAATTTTTCTATAATATGCGTGTTTAATGTGTATGTTTTTGAAAATGTAAATGTATCCGCGTCTACCAGTATCTTAGTGCGTAATGAATTAAATAGGAAGTCGATTCGATCAAGAAATGTTATCCGCCATGTTGAATCATTAAATGTTGCAGGAACTGTGTTCGTTAATTTCATTCGCTTAATTCCGGAATGAATTTAAATGTAGAAGGTAGAATATTATGTAGTAAAATAATGCCAGACAAATACGAAATAACAATGGGTGCTTTATGAAAATTATACTGTGTTTATTAGTTCCCGGTGTCGATGAGTGTAGTCACAGTACAGAATTGTTAGGGAGGAAGTTTTTACTACCACCTATATGGAGTTGGTATTTCGGAGAGTCGTGGCGGCCGGGCCGAATGTAATATTCAGTGTTTGTTTGGAAAGAAGAATAACAGATATACTAAAACACGCTCGAGTGAATAAGTGCAATGTAATTGTGAGTTCAGTAGCCCGTGATGCATGTGGTTATTTTCCTATTCTCCGAGAAGGTACAGGGGAAAAAACGTCTCTACTTTATATATTAGATGATGATATATAATAACTGGATAAATATGTTATCTATTTTTAGTTAGTTGATAAATATGTTTTCTATTTTTATCTATATCAGGGGCTCTAGTATTGTAGTGTTTTAGGGAGTCAGTATTGCACGGAGGAAGGTATTAATTCTAGAAAATCTTGTGGCGACTACAGAATGATGGGTTTGGTTAGGGTTTTGATTTTTTTCTAATGTTAACATTGGTTACAAAAAGTAATATGTATATTACTAAGAATGTGTGATCTATTGTGCCTACAGTTAATTGAAGTTTTTTGTTTTTTGTTTAGAAGTTTACCTTTTTTATTATATTTCACCCCAAACAAGGCGGGACACCACTGTAGATGTAAGGGGCTACTGAGAATTAGGGAGTAGGTTTCGGGTGTCATTCTAAGTTGGAAGCTGTACAGCGAGATGTCTGTTTACATTAGTTTTAAACCTCTGAATGTTGGTACTTTCGGGTAAACAGGGGCCAGGGAGAGAGTTCCAGGGGCCAGCAGCACGAGGAAATAAGCTATTGGAGTAGAAGGCTTTCCGGCATCTGGGGACCTCCACAGTGAATGGATGGGATTTAGCTGATTGTCGAGTTGGTCTAGTGAATTTACGTTGAGGGGGCACCATAGTAGCCAGTTCATTGGAGTATAATCCACTGAAGTAATTGTAAAACAAGCATAAAAATGCTACATTGCGGCGATGGGACAGGAGCTGGAGCTAGTTGACAGTGAGGGACCTATTAGGTTGACGACTCTTTTGGGGCCTTGTTAAGATGGGAGAGACGAGTAGATGGTGCACCAGCCTAGATGTGGCAACAATGCTCCATGCATGGGCGAATGATGGCTTTGTAGAGATACAGGATAATGTCAGGTGTGAAGAGTTTACTAGTACGATAGAGGGACCCCACCTTCTTTGCTGCAGCCTTGGCAATGTCTTCAATGTATTTGTTCCAATTCATGTTACTTGTGAAGGTTAGGTCGAGGAGTTTCAATGTTAAACTTTCAGCTAGGGTGTTATTTGCCATGACAATCGGTGGTTGGAGAGGTTTCTTGTAGTTATTGAATGAAAGGTGCTTTGTCTTTGCGGCATTAAAAGTTACCAGCCATTTATGACCCCAATCTACTATAGCCTGGAGGTCATTTTCTAATTATTCAGCCATTGCCTCGGATATGATCGCGTCCGCTTTGCCAACATGACGAGAGTAAAGCGTGGTGTCGTCAGCAAATAAACCAATCTCAGACTCAATGTCAACAGGGAGATCGTTTATGAAGATCAGGAACAATAAAGGTTCAAGGATAGATCCCTGGGGTACACCAGCATTTATGCCATGTTGCTTAGATGAACGGCCATCGAGGACAACCTGGATTTTTCTTTTGTTTAGGAAGGATCTAATTATATTAAGTAATTGCCTAGTAATACCGTATGAGCGTATTCAGCCCTTTATGCCATACCTTGTCAAAGGCCTTGGATATATCAAGTGCTTCTGCTTTAGTTTCACCTGCCTTGTCAAGTGTATGATACATACGTTCAGAGATGACCGTTAGGATGTCTGCAGTAGATCGTGCTTGTCTAAATCCATACTGGCGGTCAGAAAGAAGTTTAGCATTAACTAAGTGCCGAAGTATCGCTAGATTGATTAAGGATTCTAAGATTGTAGTAAGGATCGGAAGTAGACTGATTGGGCGGTAGTTCTGAGGATCGGTTCTATTCCCACAACTCTTGTAGACAGGTACCACAGAGGTAATTTTCCAGCTATCGGGGTAGCAAGATTCAGCTAGGCATTTATTGTAGAGTTTGGAGAGGACAGGGGCCAATTCAGCAGAGTATTTCTTTATTATTATTATTACAGATATAAGATAAGGTCCACAAGCTTTGGATATGTCAAGTGTTTTTCATCATGTCTCTGACCTGGGATGGGGTGATGACCAGGTTATCAAGTGTGGCTTCGGTATGCAATGTGATTTTAGGGAGGGGTAGTTTTCTGAGTCCAACGTGGAGTTAGAGGCAAAACGCTGGGTAAGTAGTTCAGCCTTATCAGTTGTCGTGCAAACGACATAAGTGTTGTTTGATAGTGGGGGAATCGTTGATTGACCATTGTTGACCGCACTATTGTAGATTTTCTAGAACTCGCGAGTACCTAGTTTCTGTGACTGACTGCGTTTTTTTTGTTAACTCAGTATAATTTCTCTTTGCTTCACCTATCACGGCCTTACAATTATTTCTTGACTATACATTTCTGTCTATTAGAAGCTGACTTATGGCGGCCGAATTTACGTAATGCTTGCTGCACATTCCGAGGTTAATCATTGGAGAGAGTAGGGCTTGCTAATGAATTCTCGCATGGGGACATAGGCTTCAATGTTTGCTTTGACCCATTCAGTTAACTCATTTGCACACTGATCAGCAGGGAGTGAGAAGGTTTCCCTCTATGGGGCGTCGCTGATGTGATCTCTGATTGACTCAAAATCAGCCTGCTCGTAGTATCTCTATCAATAAATATAACTATCTCAAGTTGTTCACTTAGGCATAGGTAACAGGGTAACATTAGTGAACTACAGGTTCTGGTCTTTTTCTGATGATGTTCGATTAAACTATTGGTGATTGATTTTTCTAGGTTAGTTCCGAGTGGTATATAGAGGGTGAATTTCTATTTGAATCGTCATAATTATTGAATGAGCATTTATGGCCGGTATATCTTTCTTTTACAGTATTACCAGCCGTGCCTATATAGAATTTTTCTTAGTTGGATTTTATTTAGTTGAAATTATAGCCTGGTAGACTAGTTGGGTTAAAAGGCAATTTTGCTGCAGAGGACATTTTGTTTTATTCATGCAGTTGCAAGTCTTAATTTCTTCCATATTTCCTCCATGTGCTGCAGGTGTCACGTCGCTTCTCTTCTTCGCTGCTCTCTTCTGCAGCTGGTGTTTTATCTTGTTCTTTTCAAACAGCTTGAGGAAAAAGTGAGTTTGCAAAATCAGTTAAATATACAAAAATAAAAAGACGAAATTCAAAATTGCCATCTTTCTCTCTATCGCCTCCCCTCCCCTCTCTCTCTCTCTCTCTCTCTCTCTCTCTCTCTCTCTCTCTCTTCCTCTCCAGTTCTGGATTAAAGGGTTTATTGCCTTCGTGATATTTATAATGCGCTATTACAATCACTTTATTCTTCCCTTTATTAATTTCGCCAGTTACTAAACAGAGCAAAAGAGAGAGAGAGAGAGAGTGACGGAAGCGAGAGTATAGAATAAGAGCGAAGCTTCAAACAGCATAGAATGAGAGAGAGTACCAGTGATAGAAAGTTAGTAAGATATGGCTCATTTTATAAGATATTTTAATTTACGGCTAATTAAAACAATTAAGTGGATTTAAAAATAATATATACCGTAATTCTAAGACTGAACAATCTTTTAGCATGTATTTCGTGTGAGTAGAAAAAACTTCAGGGAAACAAAGGCCAATTAATTCAGCTTTAATAAGATGATAATAATAATAATTATAATAATAATAATAATAATAATAATAATGATAATAATAATTATAATAATAATAATAATTATTATTAGTATTATTATTATAACAATAATAATTATCATAATATATATATATATATAAAATAATATTATAATAAACATTTCTAATTATTATCCACAATATATATATATATATATATATATATATATATATATATACTACTGTATACTCCCCGTTAAAAAAGACGGGAAAATGTATGCTTCGCTAGTGTTCGTACTCGCTATTTATCTAGATATATCACTAAAATATTCATATATAATTATATAATTACGTCATTAATTTAATTTTCCATAAACAAATTATTATCATTTCTGATGACCTAAAGAAAAACATGCAGTGTTGACTATTTATTAGAGAGTCAATATTTTTTTTTCTGAATTAATTTCAGGCGGCCAGGTAAGTGTGAGGTGGTTGTCTGACTTGTTATTCTATTTGTTGCTTCCCATCAACGAAATTGTTTTGTCCGGGGGCTATAAGAATGTACGTGTTTTACTCGCTAAGTTTTGCGTGAAGTGGTTTGAGTGTTGTATTGTTGCTTACCCTCGTTGTGGGTACCCGGATTTCGTCTTTGTTGTTAGGTGTATCTCTGACTGATGGCCCCTGTCCTTCGGCCGTGATCGATGAACCCGTGGTGTGAGTACATTTATCTATTCATATATGTATAAATATACAAATACATACATATTGTTCTTTATTAAGAGATTCTAATAGGAAAAAAGTGAATAAACTGGAAATGTGAGATAGAGCAGGCGAAGCAAGTGATGTCGGCGTTGGCTTTGCTTGGTCGAGTCACTACGGGCGGCAAAGTTTGGCCTTATTTATCAGGCAGTGTGATTGAATGCAGAGCCAGCATTCTACGCACCGTTCACCAGAAAGAGGTTGGCCGCCTTATCCGTACGTAACCCGTTTATATGACCCGGATGATCCTATGTTTGGATCTAGCTGCTACAATCTCGCCATTATCTCTTAGAAAGAAGTTATCACAGCGATTCGTTTGCTCCCTAAATCCGTGTGTTGGTTACATATTAACCTTTGCCATAAACACAAACGCATAGACATATATATAGATACACGCACACACACACACACACACACACACACACATATATATATATATATATATATATATATATATATATATATATATATATATATATATATGTATATATATATATATATATATATATATATATATATATATATATATATATATATATAGCTTTGTAAGTGGAACTTTCATAGAAGCCAATATTTGAAAAATGAAATTCCTTGTTGATTTTGGTACGTCAGGACATCCGGCTGCTGTGCAGATGGATTTACTTGATTCTCCAGATTTTCTACAGAGTTGACGACAATATTCCTCAAATCTGTTGGTGACAGTCTTGGATATTTCAGAATGTGACCGTTTCCTCCTTCAGAAATCTTTTTAAAGTATCTGGCGACTTATTTTTCGCGCAATTACATCAGGGGAGTTCTCTTTAGTCGATTCCTTTATATTTCCTCCCTCCGTTAGTGATTTTGAACGTCGCGTGTTAATAAGAAAAAACAAACTATTATATCTGAGATGCGAAAAAAAATAAACTATTAACGACAATACGTAAATCAACCACAAAATGTTATCATAATGTGCCAGAATTTCCGTAAAACAATTCTTGAAATTGGTTAACAGAATGCTGAGTAAATTTAATGTTTATTAGAAAGCTATTATCGCTCGATTATTAAGAAAAAATAATAAAATAAGAATGTAATATTTATTCATAAATGTATGACAGAAGATCACAATCAGATGGGTGCCGTTGGTTTCAAACAGCTTTGAACAGATCGCAACGGATGCTGAGAAGAGTCCATAAAAGACGGTTACGTGTTGTTTCTTTGCCGGATTCGAAACCGACGGTACCAATGGTGTTCTGATCTTTTTAAATATATATATATAACCGAATAAATAAATAAATAAATACATACACATTATATATATATATATATATATATATATATATATATTAAAGTTCACCCCAAACAAGGCAGGTCGCCACTGTAGATGTAAGGGGCTACTGAGAATCAGTGTGTAGGTTTTGAGGGTCATCCTAAGTTTTGGAGCGTTGCAACGAGATGTCTGTTTACATTAGTTTTAAATTTCTGAATGTCGGTACAGTCGTGGAAACAGGGAGCAGAGAGGGAGTTCCAGGGGCCGGCAGCACGAGGAAAGAAGCTATTGGAGTAGAAGGCTCTCCGACATCTGGGGGCCTCCACAGTGAATGGATAGGATTTAGCTGATTGTCGAATTAGTCTAGTGTATTTACGTTGAGTGGGCACCAGAGTAGCCAGTTCATGGGAGCACAATCTAACGATCTTTTGATAAGCTGCACGAACGCTAGATTGGGGTAATTATTTATTTATTCCTGGTTGTTCGTTTCTGCGCGAAACAATTGTCAACACTTACATTGAATTTTTCTAAATTCGGCAAGTAAAAATATGAATAAAGATATTTAATTAAAAATACCATTGTTTACTTATATATGCTGTGTTGTTGTTGTTAAATGTTAACATTTATCGAGCTTTAATATTAAAAGGTTCTAGTAAATATTTAAAATATATGTGTGTGAGAGAGAGAGAGAAAGATGATATAAAATGATTCGTTTATATAGCTGCAATCGATTCTGATGGGAATCAATTTCCAAAATGAAGCGCAATATTCAAAACTATGAGTGTGTTTAAATGTGAAAAAATATATATGTATGTATATATATATATATATATATATATCTATATATGTACAAAAGTTAAAAGATGAGAATAATAAATTGTATAGATACACTGTTTATTAAGACATCAGAAGTTCAAAGCAAGGAGTGTCATTATCCTTAACTCATGGATTTTCAAAAACAACTTTGAAAATTTATACATAAAAACAGAAAACAAAAAACATTTGGCTGAGAAAAAGTAAAGTCAGGGTAGTCATTGTCACACAAGAAAAGCTGTTATAGTGAAAATAAACGTTTGGAAAAGAATACTCAGGGTATTTAGGAGTCTAAATGTTGTCGTTAAGAAGCTGATTGTTTATATATATATATATATATATATATATATATATATATATATATATATATATATATTGGACGATGTTTGGACGATGTTTGGAATACTTATCCACACTCGGATGGGGACGGATTCTAGGATGATTCAAAAAATAATAACCACGAATTTTAAAATTCTATGGATTTCTGTAATGGTTACTCTCTTGTTCAATGACTGTCTCTTTGAAATGGTAGCGACAAATTGAGATAACACATTATTAATCTTCTAATTACATTCCCTGATAATCATTAACGTCAAACCGCTTAATGATTGTCTTTCTTAAAGGAGTCCTATAAACGTGTTTTTAATCCATGTATAAGTGGCCACATTTTATGTACGACAATATAAAAATAATTAGTTTGCTTTCTATATCTAAGCACTTTATTTTACTGGTGTGTATGTATATATATATATATATATATAGATAGATAGATAGATAGATAGATAGATAGATAGATAGATAGATAGATATACAAGGCGATCTAAAAAGTATAAGACCTTTATTTTTCCGTGCGAAATAGAGACGTTAGGACGGCGCCACTCTACACAGTGAAGGAAAACACCTTCATGTGCATGTACGTGAATTCTACCACCGCCTTACGGCGCATTAGTCGCTACCTGTCGGTCGCTGACTGAAGTGCTACACAACGTGTTCGTCGGATTACCGATTCTCTTAAGATGACTGAACGTATTAAGCAAAGGCATTGCACCAAATTTTGTCAAAAGCTTGGTGATTTTCAAAGCAAAACAATTTGTAAGATTCAGAAGGTGTTTGGAGAAGATGCGATGGGTGTAACACTAATTAAGTAGTGGTTCAACCGATTCAAAAATGACCGCCCATCAGTGAAAATGCACTGAGTGGCTACGAAATCTGTGCCCACTTGTTGTCGCAGGAACAAACGGACCTCCGTTTTCAAGTTGCACAAGACTTTATGGAAACCGGCAACACTGACCCTGGGTTTCTGAACACCGTAATAGCTGAAGATGAGTCATGGGTGTACGAGTACGACCCAGAAACAAACAAAAAAAACAGTTGTCGCAATGGAAGCATTCCGAGTCTCCAAAGCCAAAAAAATCAAACGGGGCAGGTGCGAATCAAAATCAAGGTGATGCTGACTGCCTTCTTTTATATCTGTGAAATTGTGCATCACGAATACGCATCAGAAGGACAAACAGTGGCAAAGGAGTACTATCAACATGTTCTCCGTGACGCAGTTCGGCTCAAAAGACCAGACATGTGAACGACGAAAAACTGGCAACTGCATCACGACAACGCCCCCGCACATTCATCCCAATTGATCCAAGATTTCTTGGCCAAACATGGAATTCCAGTCGTTTGCCAACCTCCCTACTCTCCAGACATGGCTCCATGCGACTTCTGGTTGTTTCAAAAATTGAAGATGGCACTGAAAGGTTCCCGTTTTGAGACCAGAGAAGAGATAATGCGGAACGCGACGGCGGTAATGAACAGCATTCCAAAGGAAGACTTCCAGGGGTGTTTCCGGCAGTGGATGGATCGGTGGGCTAAGTGTGTGAAAGCACAAGGGGTCTACTTTGAATGGGATTAGGGCCTAAACCCCGTCAGGTATTGGAAATACTTTTCTGGCCTACGGTCAGATACTTTTTAGACCGGTCTCATATATATATATATATATATATATATATATATATATATATATATATATATATCTGCTCACATGTATGTAGATACTATTTTACATTTTTCTAATTATTATTGTTATTATTTCTCTAATTACTATTTTGCTTATTATTATTATTATTCTTTTAGTCATTTTTTCCAATTATTATTTTTTTTTTTTCTAATTATTATTTTCATAATTTTTCACGATAATTTTTCTTATTTATTTCTTGTATTTCTCTATATATATTCCTCATTTATATATTTTTTTGCATTTTTCGTAATTTTCTACTACTTAATATTTTTTCTGAACGGATTTTTTTTCTTTTTTTAATTTGAAATTTAGAATGTTATTGTTCGTCTCTGATATTTTTTTTTCATTTTTTTTATTTTTTATCTACGATTCATAATTATTATTATTTTACGTTTTTCTTATTATGATACATTTTCTTCATAAAAATGGAATTATATTTTCTGAGTTATATTTGTACTTCTCGATATGTCTTTACTCTATTATACACTTATCTTTTTATCTTTCATTAATTTCAATTATACTCTATCTTGTTTTCTATATGAAATACAATTAATTCTTTATTTTATTTATTTGATTCTTTTTTATTTTCTCAATTGTAATTTCTTATTTACCTTTTCTAGTTTTATTTTATTATATTCTAACATTATTATTATAATCAAAATTTTTCTTATCATTATTAATATTGTTTAATCTAACTATTGTTTGACATACAAATGCTTACTGAACGAAAAAAAAACGTAATATTGTATCAAAACGTTTTTTAAAAATATTTTTATGTTTTATTTATTTATTAATTATTTTTTCTTATGTATTTGTTATCTTATGTAAGTTTTTCTTCTCGATTCAACCTTTATGTTGAATGCTTTGAATGTTTTAAATATTTGATTTGCTGAAGTCCTTTCACTGGTGTTGTCTTTTAGTACTGTAATCTGATGGGGGGTTTTTCTCAAGAGATTGCTGTATGTGATGTTATAAAAGGCGCTGACGAATACATTTTGGAATCATCAGAAATAATGAAAAAAAAAATATTTCCCAAAATATCTTGGAAAAGATCGTACACCTAATAATAGTTGGTTTTGAATTCTTAGAACAATGTTCACATTTTATTTATCTCAACTAACTCTCTCTCTCTCTCTCTCTCTCTCTCTATATATATATATATATATATATATATATATATATATATACTTACTTTTTCTAGTGCAATGACGTAATTCTTTATGCAATAGATTCTCCAATACGAAGCATAGCCCCACCCTCGGATAGAATCGCTCGCTCAGCTATCATAAAATCACGCAACGCCCATCCAGGACGGAGAAACCCGTACAGAAACCGCGGTAGGCGATTTACTTCAAACGCTTGTTATCTTATCATCAAAACTAAATTTAAACAGTTACATCGTGAACAAGAACGTGTGTTTCTGAGATGCGTCCATTAAATCAATTGTTTCCTAAATTAACCGTTACAGACTGACCGACGGACAGCACGTCTTATTGAGGTGATTTGACAACTAAAACAAGAGAAGTCCATTAAATCTGGGTGCGTAACAATGAAAATTCGAGTTTACAGTTAAACGTGGCACACTAGGAGGTTTATCAATGTGTATTTATTTGTGTGTATATATATATATATATATATATATATATATATATATATATGTTAATAAACAAGATGTTGTTACATTCGAAAGACTAAGATTTTATTCAT